>CAKKOB020002908.1:0-10765 GCA_918844115.2 Phlebotomus perniciosus
CCCAAGACGAAAAAGAAGAAGAAGAAGAAGGCAGTTGAGGCAGTTGAAGAGGAAGTTCCGGCGCCCAAGAAGGTAAAGGTTGAGGAGGAGGAGGAGCCCGAAGAGGTGCCGGAGAAGAAGAAAAAGAAGAAGAAGAAGTCCAAGGCGGAGGAGGAATGAATTTTCCAGAGGGGGGAATTTTTTTCACTAATTTTCCGTTAAGGTAAAAAAGTCAGAATTTTATGCAAGATTACCGTCATATTTTAAATGGTGGAAATGCGAATGGCGATAAATTCGCGCCCTGCGAATGAATCAAGGGAGGGATTACAATAAAGAAAATGGAAATTGTCCGAGAAGAGCGAATTTTCTTTTGGCCCATACACTTGCGATGAAAATAATAAAGTCATCTTTACTCTTTATTTGACTTTTAAAATCCCTAGAATCCTTATGGGGCGTAATTCAACGGTCCCAAACTGAACTGAGGCAAATTCAGGACCTTGTCTTGGAACGACTTAGAGTCGACTCTGATCACCTTCTTAAAGTGGAGGGAAATTGAGAGGCGTAGAACGTTATCCTGTGTGTTTCCTGAAAATTTGAAAGGCTCAAAAAACATTTCATAATCAAAATTGGTCAATTAGAACGAAAGTTATGAGCCAAATTTGATTTAAACCAGTTTAACTGCTTCAAGTTTATGTGGAGACTTAAGTCATACATCATTGGAAAGGCCTCGACTTAGGCTACAACATATTAGAATTTCAAGGAAAATAATAACATTTCTTCGAAGATATTCCAAAAAGAACATTTCTAAACTATTCAAAATGGCGGATGGAGGGGTGAGGGGAGGTCGGCTATAGCGCCATATTGTAATTTATCCCCACTTATGTACTAATCTATGTACCTTTGCCGAAAACCGCAAGTCTCGATATCTATACGGGAAGTAAAATGACCAAGGGAGGGATATTAGGGTTAATGAAGCGTACACCACTTCCAACACTTTTAAATTTTGTACGAAAGTTCCCCAATAATTTCGACACTTTGGGGGTAATTGGAAAGTTTCGAGAAGAAGCTTCAAAGAGCTTGGAAATTTAGTTATAAAGATGCTTGAAGATAAAGCTTAAAAAATTTCGAAAGCAGATTAAAAAGAGCTTTGAAAAGAGGTTTGTCAGAGCTTTAAAAGAAAACTTTAAAAAGCTTTGAAAGGAAGCCTAAAAGAGCTTTGAAAAGAAGTTTTTTAGCTTCCTTTCAAAGCTCTTAAAATGTAGCTTTAAAATGATTCAAAATTAAGCTTCAAAGAGCTCTGAAAAAAACTTTAAAAAGAACTTTGAAATGAAGCTTAAATGAGTTTCAAAATGAAGCTTTATCAAGCTTTCAAAGCAAGATTATAAGAGCTTTAAAAGACGCTGAAGTAAAATCCGTTGATAACAAAATTTCTAAGAATCAAAACAAAATGCTTTGCAAATATCACGCGGTCTTCAATAAGCTCTAAAACTCATCAAAAATTATTACTTAATATCTTTGCGGGAATTTTATTAAAAGCTCCTCAAGTTCAAGAAGTTCTAAAATAACTGAATGGTTAAAGTCCACACGATGACTTAAAATCTTTCAAAATTTACGGAAAGCTCGTAAAATGTTCTGAAAGCTCATTGAATGCTTAAAATTAATTCAAGTTTTGGTTATTCAAAATTCTTGCAAAGATCTTGTTAATAAGCGCCTCATTGGGATTGAGAAATATCCATTTATGTTCTGGTTCTAGTTAGGTATAAGCCTTTTAAACACACATTTCGAAGAATAAAGCTCCGTGATTATTATAATATTTTCGCGAGTGTATTATGCTTTGGAGAGAGCTCATAGTGAGATTGGAAGAAAAGCGAGTGATTTTAGAATCTTTGTGCGCGATGGTATAAGAAAGAGTGTGAGAATAAGCAATGGAAATAACCGTTGAGAATTAATATTTGATGGGAATTGTTCTCTTTTCCTGGCGCTCTCCAACCATCGAAGGCTCCGTGACCGCCGTCTTCGTGGCGGCAGAGGAGTATATAATAAAAAAAGAGAGAAGGAGGAGAAACCAATTGTATATTGCGTTTTGTGTGCAAATCTTAAATTCAATTTTATTGCAGGCCTCCCCTCTAAATTATTGCAGCGTTATTTTTTATTGCACTTTTCAATCATTTGCAATATATTGTCGACTTTTACACCCCCACCCACACAGCCCAGAAAATGGCCCTGGAGGGTGGCTCAAGCAAGACAATAAAAATCTTATTACGAGCTTCTTTGCACTCTCGTATTCTTCCACTGTCGGCCGATTCACCCTCACTTTTTCACCATTCCTCGAACATCTTGAGGAATATTTCATCCACATTGAGTTCGTGTTTTTTCTTCTTCTTGCTCCCATCCATTCAACTAACTTCTCCTACTGGCAAAGGATGTAATTTATAAAAATCGCCAAGTGTAATGAATTAGGAGCACTTTTTCACAACAAGAGATAAGGGCAATAGAGTGATAATTGTGTAATTACATGGACAAATTGTATCTCATTTCAGTGTCAGTCACTGACACGAGTAATTTGGTGGCTTGAAATGAAACTCTTCACCTGCTTCGGCAATTTCACCCTCAATTTTCGCATCTTGCTGGAAAAGTGATGAAGTTATTTTTCAAAGAAAGGACTTTAGTGGCAAATTTATCTCTTAAGCGAAGTGTTGTTGGATTTTTCTTCAGGGTTATTCCATTTTGAGGGAGGGAAGAATATTTACCATCAAGAGGAATAAGCTTAACTCTGCTTGTCTAAGAAATTCCTAAAGTGTCTGGCATTAAAAAATATATGAAGATTTGCCAAAGTTTTAAAATAGATCTGAGAACTTAAAAAATTATACCTACTAATACTCTAATTCGAAAGCTTTGAAAAGCTTTCATCCCATCAATTTTATTTAATATAAAGCCTTCTAAAGCTTTCAAAGAAAACTTTCTTAGAAAGCTTTCTAGAGCTCTAAAATTTCTAGTGCTTTCTATGGAAGATTTCCAGAGCTTTCTAAGAAGGCTTTCTAAGAATGTTTCTTTATAAAGCGTTGTTTGAAATCTTTGAAATACTATCCCAGAAAGCTGTCTAAAAAAAAACTGTTTAAGACAGATTTCCAAAGAAAGCTTCATGAGAAACGCTTCTCAGAAAGGTTTCTAAGATACTAAAGATTTTAAAGAAAAATTCTTAAACCTCTTTGAGAAAGTTTTCTAAGAAAGGTTTTTAAGCTTTCTAAGAAAGGTTTGCAAGCCTTCTGTGAAAGCTTTAAGAAAATTATAAAAGCTCCCCAGAATTTTTAAAAGCTAGCGTGAACTTCAAAAGCTCTGAAAATTATATACAAATTATTACATCAATTTTAACAAGCTTTCAGCTAAACTAATTTACACTTTTCAATGTTTAGGAACTTCCTTAAAAGCTTTTGAAAGTTTTCAAAATCTCTTAGAAAAAAAACTTCCAATGCTCTGGAAGAACTTTCTAAAGTTCTAGCTTCTTCTTGGAAGCTTTCAAAATTACTTGAATTATCTTAGTACTTTCACTCCATTTCTCAAACCTCTCACGCACTTCCATTGAAATGTACACCTCTTCAATCCTTCCATAATATCTCTCCCTTGAAAAAATCCATAAACCTTTATAATGGGATCCACGATTGATTCTGGGGATAAAAAGGTTTATTGAAATTTTGGTTTTTCCAACCAGAAGACTCCATTTTGTCTAATTTTGCAAAATAGACCGTTTCTAGTGCTTTCCCTCACGCAGTCAGATATGCGTGTCGGTGCAATAAAAAACATTTCAAAGACAATTTCAATTAGATTTTTCAGGTCAATGTGAAGTGACTTTTGAACACCTGGCTAGTGTTTCTATCTATCGATTGGATTTTTCAATTTTTAGTAATCCATCTCATAAATTATTTAATCCTTAATATCATTCAAATGATCCCTTTGTCTTTGACGAAGTCGGGTGTAGTTTCTGGGTGGGAATTTCTTGGAAAATGGTGGAGAATTGTGATCAAAAGCACTCGGAATGAGAAAATGCTGCGAGAGAAGAATAAATTTTCAGTAATATTCTTTTGTTCCCCATCTTGAGAATTCATCCTTTGTCCTCCCACCCGAAATCCACCCCCCAGAAATGTGTGTATTTGTGTAGTGTAGAAAATTTCATTGTGAACTCAAATGGTGTTATATGCAAAATACTGAGTTTGTTATCCCGCCCTTTCTCGATGGGGTGGTTTTAGCGCGAAAATCCTCACATTTGGCGGAATGTTCTCTCTTTGGATGTGGGGAGGGGGGAGTGTGAATTTCTTCTTTTTTTTCATCCTGGGAGGAAAGGCAAGAAAGATGAAAAGTACATTGTAGAGATGTTTCCTCGCATTTTTGCCATTTTGTATGTTTTATTCACAAAATGGCAAAATGCTTTTTACAAATTGTTTTGTTTTTGTTTTATTTTTATTATTATCTTTGTGCCGCACGTAGAATTTTATTAGTTAGTTTTCTCGCGCCACTTTGTCCCTCGCAGGCATAGGAGGAGGATATTCACACAATAATTCTCACTCGGGATATGCAATGTCTGCCGACAATGGGAAGATTTGGACTTGAGGTGAATTTTTCCATCTCGTAGAAGAGCCATAAAAGGTGTTTCATGATTTTCTACGAAAATGTGGAAATTATTTTTCCATGGTAAATTTACAGGTACAAATAGAAAATCCTATAGTATTTTTTTGGTATCTTATAATCTTAAAAGATTTTGTGCTTTTCTGATAAAAATTACCACAAATTTTTAATAATTTCTCAAATGAAATTTTGAAAAAGCACCAAAAACTCATTGCAAGACTTTTTCCTGTGTGTAATTTTGAAGGTGCTTTCTTGGTCAATTTTACCCAACATCTATTCGATTGGATTATTAACTAGCTTCAACAATCCTCTCGATGCACTTTCCTCACACCTCCGTGTAATTTATTGTGTGAAACTCCCACACAAATCCCTGACATTTGTTTTCCATATGTGGCTCTGCATAAGCCACAAACTCTCAACTAATTTGTGGTTGCACCAAAAGTGCTTACCATCGTTTCTCCAATTCGCCAAAATTACTATCCATGCAGAATCAATATGAAGAATTCACATGACATCACAGACACTTTCACCCCCAAAGTGCTCAGAAATTGGCAATTTTAAGCACTTTCCCAGGGACTTTGATTGGCTCTCCCAGGAGAATTCTATTTATCGTGGAATGGAATTGTTCTTTAATATTGGCTGTCCGAGATGGACAAAATGGACAAAAAGCTATAGAAAGTCCAAGATCAGAAGCTCAATAAATGAATTTTCGTGTGTGTGCCAAAGGTAAATTTATTGAATTATCGAGGTTCCATTTTTCTTCTTTGTGTCTTCTTTTTTTCTTCTCACTTGTTTGTCTCTTTCCATAAAGTGTTATTTATGTGTTTTTGTCTCCCTCAATAGAGACAAATCAATTTCTTTTCTTATCTTCTCGAAGAGATTGAAAATCTAATGAAAATGTAGTGGAATCATTTATAGGGGGATGGCAAATTAATTTTCTGTTGGGATTTTTTGATTGGATGTTCTGCAATTTTCAAAACAAATAACTGTTTTTCTTATTCTCAATTTCATTATATTGGTTCATTATTTCTTAAGAGTCTTTAAGAAAAAATTCACAGTGTTTTAATAAGACTTTTTATTTAAAGTTTGTCTGGCTTGGTCCATCCCATCTCAAAGTCTTCCTATTTCAATGTCACATGCAATGATCAGTTTGATTAGGATTGCCGTTAATTGATTTTATTTGTAAAACATCCATCCATCGTTCAGTGATTGTGAAGGCAAGAGAGCGGCAGAAAAAAATGATGGACATTTTTTTTTTGACGCGGTAAAATAACATTTTTGAACAAACAAAAAAAGTCAGCCTGACAATGTCAACTTTAAAAAATATGGCAGAATTTGCCATTTGATCCACTCCGATTTAAATTGACAAGTGAATGCCTCCCTGCATTTGCCATCCACGTGATTTCCTTTCAATTCATTCTTTTTTTTTGGTTGTTCTGTTCAGAGATGTACAACAACCTGTCTATCAGATGGAAAAAATGAGAAATTATATCGCTGATGATGAAAGAAAAAGGGTTGATATCCCTCCTCCCCTATTCCTTCTTCGATCATCAAGTAGGATTCCGTGCGATTTGGCCTAATCCACCTCACAGGAATTAGTGTGAAACTCCTCTCTGTTGAGCTACTTCAAATTCAAATGACTCGGAATAACAAGAGGGGTTGAAAGCAATGAGGAAAAAAAACTCGAGGGGTGAAAAGATAGATAAAAATTAGCACTGCAAGAGAGCAACCCCAGTAATTTCTTATGGTGATCCTCTCGCGCCAGTTTGATGTATTCAAAGCCCACCGTTAATAGATTTTTAAACCATATCGCATTTGCATCAATGAGGATGAATTCCACCCCTCAGATTCCCTCCCTCATGCACAATCACTTCACAATGGATAAATCCTGTTCTTGTCTGTTAATGGATATACAATAGGAAATGGGTGGAAAAAAAGGCCATTCAGGGCGGAAAATTTACCCTCTCAACGACAAGGGGATCAGTGAAAATTATAACGGGGAGAGACAGATGGGTGGAAATTCTTCTGGTTTCCGGACAGAAAACCAGCAAAGGTCATTTGAATATGTCAAGATATTTAACATGCGGAAAATTCTCACCAGGAATAGAGAGATTTTTTGCTCAAAGAAATTGAGGAAAAGATTGATAGGAAATTATATCAGAATTAAATATAAGAGCGTTGAGAAATGCTAATTATTTAATCCTGGGATTTTTAATTTTAGCTTTCCTTCTGGAGATTTTTTTTTCAGGAGTAAAACTTTATTGAAAAGCATTTTTCAACATCTTAAAAATGAATATAATATTTGTTTATATAGTAAAAGAAAGAATTACGGGAAGAATTCCAAAAAATTTTCTTGAAAGATATTAAAATTTTAAATTTTAGAATTTTACAGAGATTTTTTTCATTTCTTAAGTCTTAGAATTTTTTAAAGATCTGAAAATGTTATGGAGGTGCTTAAGCGCTTAAAAGATTACCAGAATTTTTCTAGTATAAAGTTTTCCCTGCAATTTTCCTTCTCTCGAAGCTACACGTAATTTTTCTCCACTCCTCATCATCTCAGATCAATGGATGAATCCTTTCGGTTGGCCTTTATAGAGGATGAGGGAGTGATTTTGAATGGGTGGGACAGCAGATGGGGGAGAGTGAGAGTGATTTCATGTCAAGTTTGGAAGTTGAGTGTCCTCTTGGAATGACACCCAAAGGGAATCCAGAGGAGAAATGGTCAAACTTTGATTAGTGTCCTTTGTCCGTCCAATGATCTCGTCTCGCAAGGATTACACCACAATAAACTTCCATCCCCAAGATTTCTGATTTTTCCCTTTCCAAACCCCCCTGCTCGATTGAAGTTTTAAGTAAATGAGCTTCATGAATATTCAATTGAGGGGAGTGAGGATAGGAAAATGGAGTGTTTTAGAAGATGAAGAAAGACGCAGTGTAATTTTTGAGAAAGCAGTGGATTCAATGTTCTTTTATCTTCCATGTCTTAATTATATTTGGTTTCTCGGGAAAATTTTTGTCTTAACATTTCTCAGCGGCTGTTGATCTTGGTCAGTCATTCTTCGCCCATTATTCCTGGGGAATAATCAAAAAGATGGAGAAGGAGGGAGGGAAGTTAAGTAATTCCATGGCAAATCTCTCCCATGATACACAAAGTATGGCATCAACGGAAAAGAGCCGAAAATGTCACATCCGGGATTATCTCTATAATTTTCCAAAGTGGAAAACTTGTCACAAAAACGAATATGACTGAGCAAAGGGAAAAATCCTCAGAGACACAAAATCTTCCAGCTTTGGCTTTTCAGATTATAGATCCAAGTTGAAATATAGTGGAGAGAAAATCCCAGACAAAATTAAGATTATATATAGTTAGAGTCCTAACTAGTAGAGTTACTGCCCCACTTCCCCCTATATCACGTGGCTTTTGCTTACTGATGTTAATTACATTTACGTACAAATTTTCATCTCTAAACTTCCCCCTTTGCTACTCTCTCTATAAGTTTTCAACTCTTGATCTTTTCCACCTTGAAAAGATTTTTCCTTCTGTATCTGAGTCTCCCCCTTCATATGATGACAGCGAATCATTTCTAAATAGCAAATTATTTGATATTGTTGATGGTATCTCTTTGCTCTTGTGATTTTTCTCCCCATGCGATTATTATTTATTGTGAACTGTTTTGGGTAATTTTTCACTGCTGCACAATATTTCTCCCATATGTTATGATTTTATCCCTCCGTGCGTGTCCTCGCGTGCGTCTTTTGCTGCGCCTTTGGCGGACAAGTGGTCATACAGTATAGTGACGAGGAAAAGGATACACACTGACCACAATTGCCATTTATCCATTCACATATGGGACGATGTACACAGGTTGGATATTATTATGTAACATATACATAAAGTGTAATTACATAGGGAGTCACTAATTACATTGTACTACTTGGACGGACATTTTCCTCGCAGTCTATCTCCCACCCCCCAAAGCGTCGCTTAGGATGTCCAGATAGTATTATTTTCAAATTACCACATTTACAATTTGTGTATTGAGTCACTGTGAGTGGAACAGATCCCCGGGCAGCCGTGACGAGGAATTTACCTTTAACCACCCACCGCCTTGTGTACTCTGTGTCACAACAAACCTTCGATAATGGACACATTATCGAAACGTTTGATTATTCAACACTTTCCGCGAATTTAATTCACCACATTCTCAATTGCAGGGCCATTAATTTTTTATCTCGTCCCTCCCGATGCCTTGCCGTTTTTTATTCACTTGGTATATCCCTTCAATTGGATTTCCACTGTCCCTTTCTTTGGGATTTTTAATATTCCGTTTTTCTTCACGTGCAATTTCCCATATCTTCTTTTAATGCAAAGCTGAATTGAGGAGGAGAAACGATTATGGATGAAAAGGATAAAAAAGTGTTGTAATAAATAAATTTTATAAGGAAATCCCAGCTCTAATAATAAATAACTTAGAACGCCATTTGTAGGTATTAAGATAAACTTGATGATAATCATTTCAGGCTCCTTCAGAATTTTTTAGCATTATTTTTCATAAATCTGTAGATACGAAGTTTTCACGATCTTGATCTGCAAAGCAAAATTTTTAACACCTAAACTAAATTGAACCCACGGAACACAAGCTTACTAAATGACACTTATAGGGACGTTCGACATCGTATAAAAGTCAGTCAAGTTACCTTCAAGCCTTGTAATATTGCTAACTTAAATTTTACTCTTTAATTATGTGGGCAATGCTAATTAGCTGGGATTCCCTAATCCCAGCTTACTGTAATGGGTCACCAAAATCGAAGTCAACCCCGAGACCCCGGACTAGGGGCGCTCCACGAATTAGGGTCCCCACATTCCGAAAATCATGTGCGCTTCAAAAAGTTTCCGTCCGGCCGGCCGGCCGTCGTATAACGCCTTATAGGGAGAGAACGGAAAGAGATATCGACCGCCGCTACAAAATGGTGATGTCAAATTCCACCCCCCACCCCCACATCCGCCATTTTGGAACACCCCAAAATCTTATTTCTTAAATAGCTCGGCTCCTATGACATGGATTGGTCTCAAATTTAAACACGTTGTAGCTGAGGTCGAGACCTTTCCAACGATAGGTCAAACTAGATCCTAGGTTTATTAGGACCCTAGATATTAGGGTCCAAAAATTTAATCTTAAAACGGCCATATCTCTGGTTCTATGGGTCCGATTTTGTATTATGACCTAGTTTTAGAAACGCCTAATGGAAAACTACAACTCCTCAGTATATCGCAAGTTTATCTGACCACCGCTAGTGGCGCTAAAGTCGGAAAGAAGATTTTCAAAAATTTCAAAGTCTGATTACTCGAGAACGACCCGTTACATTTTTTTTTTAATTTAGTATGTTGTAGCTGAGGTCGAGACCTTTCCAACGATAGGTCACACTAGATCCTAGGTGTATTAGGACCCTAGATATTAGGGTCCAAAAATTAAATCTTAAATCGGCCATATCTCTGGTTCTATGGGTCCGATTTTGTATTATGACCTAGTTTTAGAAACGCCTAATGGAAAACTACAACTCCTCAGTATATCGCAAGTTCATCTGATCACCGCTAGTGGCGCTAAAGTCGAAAAGAAGATTTTGAAATTTTCAAAGTCAAATATCTCGAGAACGCCTCGATAGATTTTCTTTAAATTTTAGTATGTTGTAGCTGTGGTCGAGACCTTTCCAACGATAGGTCACACTTGGCTGTACGTTTACCTTGACCCTAGATATTAGGGTCCAAAGTTTGAATTTTTGAGTCGGCCATATCTCCGGTTCTATGGGTCGGATCTTATAGTTTGACCCCATTTTAGAAACGCCTCATAAAATGCTACAACTCCTCAGTACATCGCAAGTTCATCTGACCACCGCTAGTGGCGCTAAAGTCGGAAGGAAGATTTAACAAAATTTCAAAGTCTGATAACTCGAGAACGCCTCGATAGATTTTCTTTAAATTTTAGTATGTTATAGCTGAGGTCAAGACCTTTCCAACGATAGGTCACACTACTCTGTACATTCACCTTGAGTATAGGTTTTTCAAGGTCAAATGTTTTAAACTGCGATTTCGCGAGTTTTTTAAGACCCAACCCACTCATGTGGGTACTCATTAGAAAGGTCTTTGAATTTTCTACAATTCTGAACC
>CAKKOB020002909.1:0-10765 GCA_918844115.2 Phlebotomus perniciosus
CGTCGCAAGACGAGCGGCATCTTCCTCGCGCATTGACGTCGACACTTTCACCATCTTCAAAAATTTCGTCGGGCAAAATGGGGGAGATTTCTGGCCCACAGGCAACAACGTTCACATTGGCCGACGGAGGGTGGAAGTATAGTAAGGTTTGTCATCCCCCAGCAAAGGCTGGAGTATCACGTTTAAAAAGTATTATATTCTGACAAATTTTAAATTTTGAATCTGATTTAGGTTTGATTTCATTTCGAAGATCAAAATAATAAGGATAAGCATTTTACTTAAATCAATTTAGCTGTGCTTCTTCCAGATTTATAGAAGGTCGTTGCAATTGCTCGTTCATATTCTGTTTTGTTTTTTTTTTTTGTGGTGAAAAATGTTATACTTTTTGTCAACCGAATTGAACAAGACTGGGCTCGTTGGAACCGTTAGCTCTTCTACTTTCAGAATCTGTCTTCGGTTCTGACCAGGTTCTGACCATTTAGAACCATTTGTTTCTAAGAGTGCATATTTTGCAAGGGTCTGTTTGAGAAGTTGTCCACGGAAGGGATAATTTTTCCGGAAAATTCCGAAAGGCGGGTTGGATAGGGGAAGGTCCAAGGTAACTTTTGTGGAACAACTTTTCCTCCCACCACCCCCTCCTACCACCATCAGCCACCACTATGCATTTGAAGAAAAATTCAAAAATTTAAATTTTCCACCACGAAAAAACGAAACAGATTATGAACGAGCAATTGCAACGACCTTATATTTCCATTAGTTTTTCCCACACATTTTGCTTTTGATTCGTCGTGAAAAAGTGAAAATAGATCCAGAAAATTTCGATAATCTTGCAAGAGAGGAAATTCGTATTAATATTTTCATAACCTCAATCTCCCTTTTGTATTTTTCTCGAAGGACCATCTGAACAATTGAAGACATCACAGCCAACTGCTATGAAGATCTTGTCCCTTGTTGGAATCAACGGATAATTCTTTCTTCTATCGTGGAATTTTCACTGATTTTACTAACGATTTTTTCGTGTTAGTCCTGCGTGAGCAAACACATGTTTTTCTTTAAGAATGAACTGTCAAAAATAATCGTGAGTCAACGGTACTTGCTATAAAATGACGATTCGGCGGCGTTCGGTAAATCCGAAATTTTGAAATTATGGCAAGCGGATAAAATGAATGTTCACAAGTTTTGAATTTTTATAATAAGAACAAACTTTTGTAGCTTTTTTCAGTCTTTTGTTGTATCTTCTGAGGAAATGGAGGAAATTAAAAACTAAAAGCTCAAGATTTCTATATAATTTTCACCTACAAAATGACACCAGAAGTCACAGAAGTTGCCACTTCAGCAAGAAACCTCATCATTTTCTACACCGTAATTTAACACCAAACTCTGGTATTTGTTCAAAAAGGATTTCCTGTAGTATTTCACGGGAGAATATCCAAAAGTAGAATAATTACAATTTTAATCACACACCACGAAATTCTCAATGACAATAATTTCAAAGTTGCTGGAGAAGATATGAAGTTAATCTCCACGGATGCACCTTCATCTTCTCACATATTTATTAAAATTAAAAGTTTCCACGACATCATTGCGGCAGAGTTAGCTTTTCCGTGTGACAGAGTTTTGCTTGAGAAACTTTTACTGCTCATTTTCTTAATCTTCCACATTCATTTGCCACCCAGAAGAAAATTCACCACCATTTGAGGAAATCTTTTCTCTCTCTCGCAGAGAGTGGCTCATTTTAATATTTTTGCCACTCAAAATTGAAAGTGTATTTGGGAGTGAAAATTGGTTTAAATATAATTTACTGTCAATGGAAAATATTGCGAAAATTCCATCGCCACTTTAATTGGCCATTTTTTGGTTGGACCCAACGAGGGATGAAAGTGGTAGTCGTAAATAATTTATTTTCAACCCAACTCGATTAAATTGCCATTCTGGTCGATGGAGAATTATTTGAGGTTGCCCGGGTGGTTTTTATTTCGCATATTTGCTGGGACCAGCATAATTAGGACAATATTTCCCATAATTGATTGGACGGCAGTGCGATAGGTATAATTTTGTGTCAGCATCACAAAAGGGTGTTCATTGCAGAGGAAAAGCCCCCCTTCGACTACTAATGAATTTCCCAAAATTCTCCGGATTGCAGACCTTTTTTGCCTTTGAATACAAAATTAAATTTTGAAATTGACGAAGTGTAAAAACAATAAATACCTACCCTTTCAAATGGGTATGTATGTGCAAAGTTTCAGGTTCAAGAAAAACAAATCTTTTGGGAAAAACAATCTTCTCGACTTTCCATAATGCCTTATGACTCTTTCTCTACATAAAGCACTCTCATAATTTTATGCTGAGAAATCTGTCGGATAGATTTTCTCACCTGAGTGAATTCAGTGAAAATTTTTGACTTGGCCAATGCATAAGGATATCCCCCATGTCTGATTCTTTCAACTTTTCTGCAAACTTCTTTCCAACATCTACCTATTATATAAGTCTCTGGCTATCAAGTTTTTCCACTTGACTGCTTTTCACGCCACTCAATGACGACGTTGAGGATTTTTATTGCACTTTCCGAGACTCATGTGTGTAGCTTCTATGGATTTCCAATGAAAACAGGGGGTGGTGTTTTGTTGCCACCCACAATCTGGGCAATAAACTCTGAGCATGACTTGTGATGTGTTTTTTTCTCGGCATCGAAAAATACGCTCTTTTTGCCCATCCGGGGCGAATTGCTAAAAAGTTTCATCATTAGCCCTTTTTTTCATGGCATGGGGGTCATCTGGAAATTTAGTCATCGAAAGGGTGCGATAAGATAGGCTAATGCATCATTTATCTTGATATTTTACAACCCCTAACTCTCGGCACCTTTTTCGGTAGTTTCCGGCTTGATTCTCAGCATCGAACCCAGAGTTGTTCGAATACATGACGTTCTGGGAAGTTTTGAGATGTTAAAAGATACTTTAATATCTTTGAACTAGAATATAATCTTCTAATCCGGATATCTCGAGAACCTATCTACCGATTCCCTTGAAATTTTAATATGTTATTGGGGACGGTAGAACCTTCAGAAAATGCAAAGACATGTCAGAGAGCCTAATTCATCTTCATCCTAAAAAAAGGCATCTAAAAATTTCACAATAATAATTTATTCGTGTATTTTCAAACACTTCCATTTCCGATCATATCCCTTGAGATAAATTTTCTTTTCTGTATAACGATAAATTTCCCACACTGGAAAAACTCTAATTTATCTCGATGGATTACACGATCGTCTTCTCCAAGTCTGCGACTTTTTCCTCCCTGCAACTCCCTTGGCGCCATTTTCACCCAAGCCAAAGTACTAAATGATGAGTGAGGGGGCAATAATTCAGCAGCTTTTGAATCAATTTCTCTATGAGAGGAACACCAATAAATCGCGGGGACGATGGCTTCTTTTGCAGTGCGTTTTTTTTTTTAAACCTCCTATTTCTTGTTCTGGAGGAAAAGAATTCATGGTCAGAGCGAAATTTAATGTGTCGTCCATTTTCTCGTTGCATGAAATCCTTAGAAAACTCATCCACACCTCCTGGGGCGAGAGAGAGGAAAATCCTCGAGAAACGAGATTCAAAGTGGTAATGGTGTAGAAAAATGTCGAACTAGGGGTTCTCATGGTTTCCAAACACATATATCAATTGAATGGGTTCAGTTAACGTGGGTTCGATTGGCACATTACTCCCACATAATGGGCTCTTTCCACATCTTCCGCTTCTCATTTTACATTTGCAATACATATAACATAGAGAAGGAGTTGAGAAAATTGAGGGGATGAATGGCATTTAAAGATGGAGAAATGAAGAGGGATACCGTACTCTAAACTCATTTTCTCACCCAACATCAATGGGGAAAGTACCTAGAGGGAAATAAACAGACAAATAGACATTTTCTCATTAGTCGAGTATGAAAGAGGAAAAATAAATAGACCGCACATCATCAATTGATGATGCTCAATCACCTCAGCGTGAATAGATGCAGTTTTTCCACAGCTGGAAAATAAAATGTTCTCCTATTCATCCTCGAGATCTCCTTCTGTGGTACTCAATTAATTTGTAAAATTCAATACCAAGAAATCAATTGAGTAAATTTGTATGATTGGAATCATACTCTTACAGGGTATTAACCCAGGAATTAAACTAGAAAACCAAGGGGAGGTGATATTGTCGGAAGTGGTGTACACTTGATTAAGAAGTGTGAGTGCTTATTTGAAAGTTGAATGGATTATAATAACATGATAAAAATTCTTGTATATTTGATTGATCACGCGGTTTACCGCCTGCAAACTTCACTATTATATGTTTAAGCTTTCTCACAAGAAATGTTTTTGAAGATCACATTTTACTTAAGTTTTTTTTTCGCTTTGGTCTCAAGTCTAAAAACTTAAGTAAAATGTGATCTTTAAAAACATTTCATGTGATAAAAATTCCTTGATTTAATTTTCAAGGGTTTTTACAGATGCATTAGGGAACTTTCATTATAAATGTGAAAAAGTATAGTGTACACCATTCCGATTATAATGTCTCTCCCTTGATTATAAATATATAAAAGCCCTTGCTAATTGGTATTTGAAATATCATCACAAGTATGCAATGGGAGGCAAATAAGTTCCTGTTTCCAGATATTTTGTAGTTACACTTGCAAAACTTTATTTAATTTTCTGTTAAAAGCAATAGTGTAAAGCTTTTATTTATATCCTTATTTTGTGATCTGATTATGTGACTAGATAGCCCCTTAAACCCTCTTTTAGTCTCACCACAAGGTATGCTATTGACTTTGCAACAATTTAATCACCCCTTATTGTATTGCAACCATTGATATGTTTAAGAGATGGGAAATCTCCCTTAAAATTACTCTCCTTAAAATACTTCATCCCTTTTCATGTGAACACTGGGGTAATCCGCTATACATGAACAATTTTAGAGATGAATAAAAAATCAGTGGATTAAAATGTGAAGGCAAAATTATAACATCTCCCATTATATCGCAAGGAGTTAAATTCTCTTTCCTTAAGCCGTGCTTATTGGGTCGCACGAGGAGCAAAAGTATCTGAGGGAACAATAAATTAATGTTGATGGGATAATTTTTGAGCCGGCAGCAATTTTCATGATGTTATTAAATTTTTCCATGAGCCACCCACCATCTCAGAAATGGTGCGTGTTTTCATAATTAATTAAGTCAGAGGCATGGGAAAGACCCTTTAGCTTTCTTTACGACCCACCTCGAGTCGGGCAGAAAAAATCCGTATACTTGAGATCAAGTTTCCCTTCTAAAATCTATGGGAGAAAGGGATCCACCCCCTCCCCCCCATGAGACTGAATCTGGCTCCATGCTGCGTTTTGACCAAAGCACAAAGCTCTGATTTATGTTGCGACAGTCGCTTAATATTCAAGAGAGTATCATTGCTCTGAGAAAAGTCACCCTCTAAATTCTCCATCTTATCACTTTCTGCGGGAGACAATCTCATAAAAATAAACAACACAACTTGAGGTGGAATTCTCTCAGGTGAAGAAAATTTCTAAGAAAACATTCATGAGGTAGAATATTGTGTATCATAATGTTACTTGTAACCAAGTGGTTCTCACTATAATAGTGCTTTAATATAAAGAATAATGTTATCAAAATTAAATGAGACACACAGCAAAATTTCATTTTGTTAAGGATAGGTACTTTAAAAAAAATGAAAGACATATTCTTTTGTATTTTAACTAGGTTATAGACACAATACAATAATAAAGATTACATTTTACTATAAAAGCTGCAAAAAGCCTCATATTAAAATCAGTCTGTGCGGAGAATTGGCATAAAAATGTCAATTTTTCTTATAACTCTTGTACTATGTTTATACATAGAAACAGGATATTTTGCCCCTGGTAGTCCAGAATGCCGGGAAGCTCATAAATTTTGTTCTGAGAATTCTGAATTTGAAAAGTGCTGCGAAATTTATAAAGCATGTGCATGTTCGAATCGTGCTGATTCTGAAGATTGTCAGAAACAGTTCAAGAAATGCATGATTACACATGCAATAAACAGAAAGGGATCCAGTGATGAGAGTAACTACGGTAGCCACGAGACCAGCGGTAGCGTCAGCGGCAGTAAAGAGACAAATGATGAAGAAGACATACAAGAGGAACAAGTAGTGGATCCTGTACCTGAATTTCCGGAGCCAGAACCCAACCCGGAAGAAGGTCCTGCCATTGACCCTGAAACGGGCGAACCCATAGAGAATCCTCCAGATGGACTAGATGTCCCTCCTCCAGATCCCGTACTAGAAGTGCCCGTAGTTCACCCGCCTGCAGAAGATCCATCTCTTCCAGAAGATCCTGTAGTTGACCCGCCTGCAGAATATCCACCTCCTCCAGAAGATCCCGTAATCGATGAGCCCGTAGTTGACCCGCCTGCAGAAGATCCCGTAGTTGACCCGCCTGCAGAAGATCCCGTAGTTGACCCTCCTACAGATGATACACCTCCTCCAGTAGATCCCGTAATCGATGAGCCCGTAGTTGAACCGCCTGCAGAAGATCCACCTCCTCCAGAAGATCCCGTAGTTGACCCTCCTACAGATGATACACCTCCTCCAGTAGATCCCGTAATCGATGAGCCCATAGTTGACCCGCCTGCAGAAGATCCACCTCCTCCAGAAGATCCTGTAGTTGACCCGCCTGCAGAAGATCCACCTCTTCCAGAAGATCCTGTAGTTGACCCGCCTGCAGAAGATCCTGTAGTTGACCCGCCTGCAGAAGATCCCGTAGTTGACCCGCCTGCAGAAGATCCTGTAGTTGACCCGCCTGCAGAAGATCCCGTAGTAGACCCGCCTGTAGAAGATCCACCTCTTCCAGAAGATCCTGTAGCTGACCCGCCTGCAGAAGATCCACCTCCTCCAGAAGATCCCGTAATCGATGAGCCCGTAGTTGACCCGCCTGCAGAAGATCCACCTCCTCCAGAAGATCCCGTAGTTGACCCGCCTGCAGAAGATCCATCTCCTCCAGAAGATCCCGTAATCGATGAGCCCGTAGTTGACCCGCCTGTAGAAGATCCACCTCTTCCAGAGGATCCTGTAGTTGACCTGCCTGCAGAAGATCCACCTCCTCCAGAAGACCCCGTAATCGATGAGCCCGTAGTTGACCCGCCTGTAGAAGATCCACCTCCTCCAGAGGATCCTGTAGTTGACCCGCCCGCAGAAGATCCACCTCCTCCAGAAGACCCCGTAATCGATGAGCCCGTAGTTGACCCGCCTGTAGAAGATCCACCTCCTCCAAAAGATCCTGTAGTTGACCCGCCTGCAGAAGATCCCGTAATCGATGAGCCCGTAGATGTACCCACAACTGGTGGTGATCCAGAACCTCAAATAGATGAGGATGACGGACTTCTTGGTGGTATTCTAAATGGTATTGGATGAAAATTTGAATCCAAAGAAATTTATTTTAATATGTTTTGTGTTGCCTTAAAATAAATACATAAAATGTTGCGACTTTAAAGTTTTCAATAAAAGTTAAATTTGATTTTTGAATGGCATTAAATACAGTGGTTCCGCCCCTTAAACTTTCCTTATAATTTACGGCAGAAATGCTCTGAGCTTTAATTAAATTACACTCTCTGTTTTGTGTTTCGTGGTGCTCGCTCAAAACCTCAACCGTGGCAACAGCATATCTTAGAGGATCTGCTGAGTCAAAGAATCTCTTTTGGAGGAAATCATAGGAATTTGCTCATCCTGTTTTTGACAGAGAGAAAATTTTGATGGTAATTTGGGTAATTTGAATGCAAATGTACTGGGTAGAATTAATCGAGCAGACAAAGAATGACTTGAGCTGTTGCAACTTGCAAAAGCTTCATCAGAGATTATCTGCAATGATGAAATTTGCTGAAAGCTTTCATTCCAAAAATGAAATTGTGTGGGAGGTTATTTTTTTATCAACGAATTTGTGTCTCTTGTGCAACGAAATGATAGCTCTTAATTAAGGAATTCAGGCATATCAGCTGACATAGAGAGATATAACATTGTGGAAATACTGTTATGGGCTTATACAGAATTCTCAAGTGAAATCTAAACGAAAATTAATGGCAATGCAAGTAAATTGCATATGAGAAAGTTCGAGGAAATCGAGCTTTCCTCTTTCCGGGATTTTTTTTCTCAAACTCTGGGCGCCGCAAAAATATTGATTCAAATTTTTTTGATGACTTTCCGGTTAACAATTCCTAGTGCGAATTTATGCATCAACCTAAGTTTTTAATTAGCTCTGATATTGCTTTTTTTCGTGTGACTCATAACTTTTTATACTAAAAATCACTTTTTGTCCATTGTATAAAATTTTCTCGTTTCACGTCCCTCTGGATGTTACATGTGGGTGATCTCTATGAGGATGGAAACTAAAATGCAAATTGAGATGTGAACTACTAATTGCTCACGTTTATGATGGCAAAAAAATTCACTTTTATAATATTAGATTTTTTATTGTCACGACAAAAATGGCAATACTATTATACAATCCGAATGTGTTTCTCCGTCTGTTATTGATCTGGAGGCCAAACGGTAGCAGATAGAGACTTCGGGTCTTCGGGAGGACCCCCCCCCCTAAAGTTTACCCTGGGATCAGGACCAGGCCCTTCATTTTTCAGAAAAGTCCCCCTATCCCCTATAAAAACATATTTTTTTGGTATATTTCGAAAACCAGTCCTGCGATTTTTTTCATTTTCACATATGTTTTGTAGATTCACTACGCACTTTTCGTCCATACATGTCAATGACCTTGAAGCACTCTGTCTAATGGTTTTTCAAGGTCAAATATTTGAAATTCTGTTTTCAAGGGTTTTACTCGCCCCAAACCCATCTTGTGGGTATTCATTGGATAGGTCTTTAAATTTCCAACAATTTTAAACCGGTTTAAATTATAACCGGGCTTAAACCAGAAGTTAAGCCGGAAGTTCTATTCAAGTCTTAACTCCATCATGTGGGTATTCATTAGAAAGGTCCTTTAATTTCCAACAATCCGGTTTAAAAATTCTATTATCCCACTAAACTTTCTTCTTTCTAAACGCAACGTGTCGTGGCACTCCGCCAAGTCTAAACTTGGCATTTCTTTTTTGTCATAAAACGCATGAACTTAATATTAAATTTTATGAAATTAAATTACTTAAATTAAATAAAAAAACATTTTAAAACAAATGGAATTAAACTTAAACTTTCCTTGGAATTCTACAGGAACTATATTCATGGAACAATTTTCATGAATTCTATTGGAATTTTTTATACTTTTTCTATAACTATTCTTTATTTGGACATATATAAAATTATTCTGCTTTCCCTAGCATTCCCTGATGGAATGAATTTCCTGTGCTCAAGTGACTCAGCACTTGATTCATTTCCACTTTTTGCTTCCATCCTTCTGTCGCGATTAACATGAATTTATGTGACACAGAATTCTTGTGCCACTCAAGAGGAGACAAAAAAATGTGACACTATCGAATTTCATAATTCTCCAATGAATGGAGTCCGTACCCCAGGGTAAAAAAGTGGCACAGAATAGGGACCATCTGGTGCTCACATTGAGGCTATTTTGTCTCATGTGAATCATTTCCCTGTACATCACTCGCAGTCCAAATCAATTCGAGTCGTATTGAGGCGTTTTGTAAACAGTTGGGATCATTTGGCGGGAAAAATGCACACACCCAGAGCAACATTCTTGCTCGCCTGGGGTTCGCACCTGGCTCACGCGAAAGACCCACTCAACGGCAACGACTCGTGTCTTTCCGGTGAGCAATTAATTACAAGTGCAGCGAAAGGGAAAATAAAAGGAAATAGAGGAGAAGAGGGTTCGAAAATTACTCTCTCTTTCTGTTCTATTTGCCAGAAAGCAAAAGGCAAAAAAAAAGAACCCATATAGAAAATGGCGCGATAAATTGTTTAGAGTTGCTCATATAGAGTTAAAATATGCATGAGATTATGTATGATTTCTCTGGAAGGCAAAATGGTGTCAAAGAACACTTGGACAATGTACAATTTTAGTTGATTCGCGCCAGAAGAAGCAACTATTTGAGTTTAAAATACTCGCGGAGAAATTGGACAAGTTCCAAAAGAATCACTGGCTGTTGCACTATATTTCCTCGCAAAATGTTTGTTTTTTCACCCAATCATGCCCCTTTCCCCGTTCATCATAAATATCACCCATGCAAAGGAGCGACTCTCTAGCTCTAGAATATTTTTTTAAACGTAACATACATTATATAAATATTTCATTCTGCTCTGCTTATTTATTCAGGGGCCTTTTCTCTGGCACATTAATCAGTGGACAGAGAATGCTCGATGGTGTCTTAGAATGACAAAGGAGATGTTGCAATGGCAAGCATTCCAAAGGGAATATGACGAACAGGCTCAATTAAGGAACCGAGCAAGAAATGCCCTCAAAGATGTGTTTTTAGCTATAGAGCAGGAAGAATTTGGAGAGGAATTCTTGAGAAAGTGGGTGGAATGTGCTTGTTGAGAAAAGGATCATAAGAAGTTCTTAATGTAAATTAGTTGTTATTTTGTATAGAAACAGGAATTCCATGGTATCTCTTTAAGTCATTATCACATGTTTTAAGAGACAGCATAAGGGAGAGCTGGGCTAGTTCTTAATCGGCCGAATGGTTCTTGAAATTTGCATTCTAGAAAAGTATTATACTTTCGTAAGCTTTACCGAGTTATCAGACGAGAAAAATCTATACAAGAATTTATTGCATCGACGCAATAACTGGGCGAAAAAGT
>CAKKOB020002911.1:0-10748 GCA_918844115.2 Phlebotomus perniciosus
CCCTTTTCCTGATGAGAATACCTTTCAATTTTTATTTAAAAAAAATATTATTAAGGAATAAGGGCAGGTATTTCCTATTTTAAATAGTTTTGCAGGGATAATTTGTTGAAAGTTGACCATAAAAGTGCAGGAAAGACTCATTAGCAAATATTACCCATTTTATAACACTGTACCTCTGAGAAAAAAAACAGAAGTACCTACCTACAAAGACTTCACTGAGTGTTTCGTACATTATTGAAAATATTGATCACGGTAAAATTCGATAATTTGATGATTTTTGAAGCGATTTTCAGAATTCTATATGTTTGAATAGACTTTCCCTTCCATTTCAATAATCAACTAAAATATGAGTCTTCTTAACAATTGTTTCTCTCATAAATATATTCTGTAAAATTGATAAAATTTACTTAAATTAATAAAAGTAATCTCACGAAAAATTTAGATGATTAAAATTTGTATTTTTTATATTGATTATACTGGAACATTTATTGTTAATAATCGAGTTCCAAGTTTCACGAGTTATTCAGGTACCAGAATAGCAGAAATTATGAGTAAGTGGAGAGAACCCAGTGGAAAAGGGGAAATATGCGTAAACGAGCAAACACGAGATCAAGACGGACTCTGTACGATCGCTGCTCGATTCCTTCCTGATGCTCGAGCCTCATTGTGACCACTCGCATTTAAATACATGTATTTTGCTCCTTTGGAATTTGAGGGGAAGAGAAAATGCCGCTGGCTGGAATCACGGATTCTCTATTGTGACAGCACCATAAGAATTCCACTAAAACTAATTTAATGGTCACTTCTGAAGTACCGGAAGACTTGGGAAGGTTTCAGAGAAAAAGTAAAACAGATGGAAATTGTGTACACCTTCCTTTTTGATCCTAATATCTCCCCCTTGATTCTAAATTTAACTGTCATAGGATTGATTTTGTTTACTGTGTGTGTGTTGTATGGATATAATCTATTGTGTGAATATTTTATATTGTTCAATGGCTTCTTTTTATTTGTGTGTCAATTTAAAATTGAAACAATAGGCAAAATGAACAGAAATAGATGTATACAGACAATATTGCAAAGAAAATTATCATTTCAGCACTTTATAAATAACTCAATAGGGTATAATAAATTATTATCGCTGTTTGAGACTATGTGAAAAAATTAATGTTTGAATGCTCACAATTTTCTTTGCAAAAAGGTGGTAAATTTCTCTGGATTATATATATATTGCTGCAATAATCTACAATATTTATCGAAGATGTAGGACGCTCTTGTGGTATAATTGATCTATCAAGAGCAGTTTTCACGTATTTTACAACCAGCCGATCCATCATGAAAATCACCAACTGGATTGAATTTTGAGCCGTACAATTCTGTTATAACTCAAGCTTGGCTTTAACAGTAGACCCTTTAATAGGATCCCAGCTTTCTTACTGTGGTGAGATAGATTCCCACACACCTTATAGCCGGAATTGCAAGACGCTCTCCTAAGTGGAATCATTACTAGGCCTATATGAATAGGTGAAGTAGCGAGTGTCCAAATAGGAGAACCCCACTTGGAGTCCAAAGAGACAATGCATGTCACATTTTATGCACAACGTTAACTAAACTGTAAAGCCCAGTTGAAGAAAGATGCCGTGGTCTTTAACACTTTCTTCATTGTACACAAATGCACCATTTAAGCTATAAGAAATAAGCCCAAAGCCCTATAGGAGTTCCAACTATGTGGATTCACTGTATGACGTTTTATGGTGAAATTTTCATGATTTCACTAAAACCAGTTAGTGGTCCTACATCAACTGCTACTGGTCTTAAAAGCATGCAAGCAAAATGTGCAACTATTTTGCACTATATACACCCCGAGAAATTCCCACCCACCATTGAGTCTCTTCAGCGCCCTTACAAAGTACCAATACTGAAAAACGTCTCTATTGAAGTTTATCATGGAAATTAATAGAAACCTCTCAAAATACCATAAAATCATGACCAACAGCAGCTGCAATCCTTTCAGCAAATGTTCCATTCACTGATTCATCCAGAGCAACAATCAAAAATTGTAACAAATAACAATCAATTGGATGAATTCGGAGGCAATTGGGTACTAACAAAAATACCCATTAGTGAATGAATAACAATTTTATTTGACAAATGATGACGCACAAAGTATCCTAGCTATACATGCTCTCTTGTATGAGTTTTCCCATTTTTTGCATTAAATATTTTTTTCATTCCTCTAACGAGTACCTACTGCGGGTTTCTATTAAAATGTAACACGCTTTAAATAATTTTTTGACGTATTTTCTTCTGTTTTAAATGAAGTTTACCTTTTTTTAACTAGGTATTCCTCTCGGTCAGCTCTACTGATGTTTTCTGATAAACTTCTCTCCTTACCAATTTTTCCATTAAATTTTATCTCATTTTTTTTTCTTAAATAAACATTTTAGGCCGATTATTTAAAGACAGGCCCTAGTTATAAACCAACGGTTTAAGCTTAGATGGGCGCTAGTTTATTATAAAAAAGAATTTATTAAAGCGCGCAGCATTTTTTAGATAACATTGGGATACGATTTTAGGGACTTTGTAAAGCGCGGACTGGTTTTTATGAAATGTTTGGACGCTTTTCATGTTTTTAAAGGAAATAGGGGGAAATGGGGATGCTACAGAACGGGGCAGGTACAGAACATGAGATTTTCTCATATTATTTCCCCATGAAGAGATTGCTTGCCCCAACACAATGTTTATAGACCTTTAGCTCTACACTTTACGAAAATTTGAACTATCTAGCCTTTTCTATTTAAGTGAAATTAGTGAAAAATGAAAATCGCGTCGATCTCTCAGCCCCGACTGACATGCTCGATCTCACTTTGCGACTATAGCGCCGCCCACAAAGGGTGTCTTGAAGAAATCGATGCTGGCGCCCTCAGCGAAAATGTGAGAAGAATTCAAAGCAAATTTGCCTTTTGACACTCATGAGAATTCTATATCCCTAATTATTCAATGAATAAATTTAAATACTGACGACTTTTTCAGTATTCTTACTATGTTTTACTAATCTACTTATTTAGATCATAATATAATGGCATTTCAACCATTTCAACCCACCCAATGAAAGCCATACACACACGATTATATAAGAATAAATAAATAAAAAATGATGCAGAGAACCTTTCGCCACATGGGAGTCCAACATGACTGCGAAGAAAGGACCTCATCGTAATGACTCTATCGCATTGTACGTGGAGATTTTGCTGAAAATTTCAGTCTTCAGGAGTGACCTCACAAGAAAGTCCAATATTTTGTCTCTAGGTGTCTTTTTTTTTTCTTCAATTGCGGCACGCAAAGGGCTCAGGACAAACATTGATTTATTGGCATTGTCGCCTCGGACGCCTCGGACACACACAGAACCAGCTAAAAGTAAAACTATTTGACACCACAGCACCTTCCCCACTGGTCAATAATCACATCGCTTCCTCTCTCAAACTATGTCCCTCACACAGTGAGTCAGAGAAAAGAAGTATGTAGGTATAAAATTAAAAAAAAAGAAAAAATCCAAGATTTTTATCTCATTATCAAACACTGAGTATTTATCCAACTGAGAATTTGGTGTTGCTTCTCAACAATACCACACATAACTCTATGTCTTTTACAGATAACTTCCACCCCCTCCTGAGATTCAAGATCAAAGTCACGAAATACCGCAGAAAAAAATACCTACAATTGAGCTGTTTTCAAAGATTGTTCCATCAACAAACATTTTTACAGATTCACCATTTATTTTCTGGGATGTAGAGACACATATATACCTAAAGAAAAGAGATGGGGACGCACAAAAACCATCTTAAACATATTAATACTATTGTGATTTCTAACCCAAGATTTATCACTCTGGCACACGATAATTTATCATGCGCTATCGACTTGATAATCGAACATAACGAAATATTGAATGGCAGACTCTTGTGTAGGCGACACATCGTCCAATTTTTATTGTCTTCAAAATATTTTAGTGGCAGCTAATAAAATCAACATCCTAATGTAGGTTGGCATCATTTTATTGAGACGCCACAGACAGTAAAAAGCAAGAATAAATCTTAGAAAATATTGTTTTATATAAAATTAGAACTTCTCTAGAAATACAAATAATTCTTAGTCAATTCTAATTAAGATAATAAGTATTTTGATTATCATTTGATTTAATAACATTTTTATATACACTCTCCATGAATAAACTTTAATGCATACAGACACATTCGCTCGTCACTGTATATCAGGAATGTAGCACATATCCCTTCTCTATATATCACCACATATCTTTCAAAACAGACAAATTATCTTCAAAAATCTTGGCGGCAGTCTGTCATCGAATTATTTCATAATTAACTTTGCCTCTTGTTGAGACGAATCTTAAGAAAAAATCCCATGGGAGAAGGGAAATATCCTAACGAGAAGGTGTGGAAGAAATATTCACGCAGTAATTTACTACTGAAAGAAAAAAAACTCTGTGTTAGATAAAAAAAGTGCTGAAGAATTTCGTCACAGACACCCAAAATCCAAATATTTACGGGGCGGGAGACAATAGTGTTTGCTCACAGGAAAGAGAGTCCCGAGGGGGTGTAACGAGGTCAAATGGAGGTGAAATCGGTGAACAAATGATTCTACCAGAGAGGTCTATCTTTGTTGTCACTATTTGATTGTAATTTTCCGCCTATTTTGCAGGTTCTGTTGAATCTTTTCTCCCTCTGCCCAACTCCGCTGTAGGGACATTTCTGGTCAGGACCACTACCAATTGTCTCCTCACGTCAATTTTCAACTCTCTTTCATCTCCCACTGAACTGCTCAATAAATTCTTCCTTCATCTACAAATGCCCTCCCTTCAGACTTTTTTTTTCTCAAAGGGACCAAAATTTTTCACCTTATTGAATACCTCTCTTCTCACAATACTATTTACAGTGCGAAGAACGTGTTAGTACAATGAGAAATTATCCGTTTGATGACACCGAAAAAGGTTAAAAGAGATGGATAAAATAGAGACATTCACAAATTTAGAGAGTGCAAAAATTAGTGGAAATACGCTCAAGGACTCCCCCCATATAAATTCCCCAAAATAGACACAAATAACCTCCATGGAAAAAAGGGTAGGAAAGGAACAACATTCAAGTTCCCACGCACAGTCTTATTATATGATCCTCGTAGACTTCCGTGGAAAGCACCAGCAAAGGACTATTACATTCTCATAAACAACGTGACCGAAAATAATGGAAAATCTTTCTGCTTTGACTAATTTACTCCATGAGCCGAAAATCAGGCGTGGGAATGTTATAAAAAAACCTAAAAAACACAAAAGAAACCAACCATGAGGAGCAAAAAGGATTTTGCATGTTGTGAAATCTAAAGCTGAAGAAATTCCTAATTTGCCAATCTCCTCTAAAGAAACGGGATAATCCCGAATTGTCCAACAGATAATCGGTTTAACCGGGTTAGAGTTTACCGAGTTTTGTTATTTCGAAAAATCCCAATAGTATTTGTCAATAATCGATTCTCTTTACAGTCTTTACATCTTAAAAAAAACTCCATATTTAAATTTTTAGGTATATTTCCTTTTAGATAAATTTTTAATTGAGAGACTTTTAGTATAAGTATAAGATGGTAAGTATTGCAGAAGAGACTAGATATGAGTGGAAATTTGATGGTTTTTCACTGAAAAATGCGAGAGAATAGCGTCATTCAAAACTTCAAAACTATTTCCTATTAATTTTCTTCTTCCATTAATTTCATTCTCAATTTTGTTCTTGGAAATCAATTTATCAGTTTATGTATGAAAAGAAATATCCATTTTAAAAGAAAAAAATTGTCTTCAATAGCTTCAATAAGCAAAATGAAATGTCCCTAAAGGACGCAAAAGTGATAGAAATCTTTGATGGTCAATTAATCTGTATAGGTAGAGAGACCTTCGGATTGTCATTGTAGGATTATTATACCGAGAAAACCATAATCGCATTAAATATCCACCGTAGAGTCCAATTTGCTATCTAAACACCATGAGAGAGTCCTCATTTATGTCTCTATGACATAATAACAGGGTACCATCTATTCAAATCTCTTTCGTTTGCCGCAAACCAATTGAAGGGCCTTCGAGTGGAAGGAATACAATTAATGATTCTTTGCCGCAAAATCGAACCATTTTTCTTTCGGCTCTAACGAGACAATCAGGACAATTTCTCTAATCCCTATAGAGACCATCAGTAAATCGTTGGAATCTTTTTTCATCCTCTGACCATTTGCCAATTGTGCTGAGTAAAATTAGGAGAAAATAAGAGTGGTTGGTGAGGGCAAGAACGAACCGAAATCCATTTGTGAATATCAGAAGGTGCTATACAAGGGGGGATAAAATGTGATGTTGTGCGGAAAACGTGTTATGAATGCTAATCAGGGATATTTCTCCTTTCTGCAGCATTAAAAAGAAAAATGACTTAGATCCTTTATGGTTTGTGCAGTTTTTCCTCCACTGTGCTTTTGTTGCACGATTCTGAGGAAAAATCAAATAGTGCTGGATGAAAGTTGTAAAAATTACGTGATTTCTTGGTATTCTCATGGATTTTATTGCATGACATGCAGAACCCTCTGGAGGCAAATAACTATGTATATATAATATATTGGATTCACTCGATTCACTATACACTCTCATGTATCAGTGAACGTTATATCTATAATCCTAATACATATTATATATATACAGTAGTTATCTTCTTTATCTTTCTAATTCGTTAAAGTAATTTTGATAAGAAAATGTTTATATATATAAATATATATTAATATATTAATATATGTATATATGTGTGTGTGTCCAATTGCATTACCTTTCAAGATCACCCACTGATATCCCAGGTCGCAAATCTTGTAAGAATTCATTCATTGAAGAATATTTCTCTCTATTCTTGAGTAATGTTGCAAATATATTAATTTATAATACTAATTGTTCATTTGTTAATAATTTTTTATGATTTCTTCTATACAAGTTATTTGTTTATCTTCTCATACACTATTTATTTTGCAGTGCTATATTACTAAAACACAACAACAGATTCTAATGCTCATCCGTCTAATTGAGATGAAGATAACGAAGAAAAAGAGAAAAATTAGCACGGAAGTGGCTGATTTGCGTGCTAAATTAGCACAATCGAGCAATAAGAATATAGTTTTAAGTAATCTAGAAATTCGTCTCAAAAAAGGATGAAAAGGAGAAGCTCAAGACATCCTACAAGGTATTCAAGAATTTGGAGAATCCCTTGCCTAGTGCTGGAACTTTCTCCCCGCACAATTCCGAATCGCCAAGCCTCACGTAATCGATGCAACTCATGGATGAGATCCTGTCGGACACAACAATGAACATAATGGTGAAAATTGACAAGTTGGAGGCTATTCTCTTGGTATCTATACTCTGCTTCCCAGTTATCCGGTGAGTTAATTTGAAAATTTGATTTGAGTTGTAAAAAGCCGTCAGAAACCGCACCAAGCTGTTTGATTTTTTATTCGTGCCAGTGAAAAAGCTTTTGAGCCTTGTGATTTTCATAAAAATTTTCTTCAAGAGAGATGGAACAAATTGTGAGAAATATGAATATCATGCTTCAAATGGTGCGGGATTTCAGTATGTGGCTGAAGGATACTTATAAAGAAATTTAGAGAGAAGCTTATCGTACGGTTTTTCATGAATCTTCCGGTTGGAGTGCAAACCACGAAAAAGTTGCTCCAGGAGAACACATTAGGTGGCGCATTGGAGAGATCAGTTGAGTTTATGGCGTTCAATGAGACCACACTTATTGCTGATGACTTATCAAACAATGAGGGTGACAAGATGACACCGTTGGCGGTTCCGGTGCCCATTACACGATACACTTTTACTAAAGAGAAGGCCTCAAATGCCCCAGTAAAGCAGAAGTATCCGATTGATGTGAAACCGAAGTGCTTACTGGTTGAGGAGAAGCGCAAAAAGCGCGAGGAGTGTCACAAACAGGCCCAAAAGAAGAGGCAAATACTGGAGCGCCAAAAGAAGGAACGTCATCAGAATTTATTAATAAGAGAACAGGAACGTGACGAGAAGATTCGCCAGGAGAGGATTCAAAGGGAGCGTCCCAAGGGGAAGAAGCTATTGCAGGAGCAGGAGAAAAAAGATCGCTTAGAGGAGCATAAGCGGAATCTACAGAAGATGACCGTGACGAGACTGAAGGTGTTGTGCAGATGGAACTTTGACTTCGATATGTTGAACAGCGAACCTCCACCTTCCTGGAGTGTCAATCCACGAAAGATGGCTACGCAGGAGCTTGTAAACCATCGATTAATGGAAAAATTATTCATATCTAAGCCCATGGTGTTGAAACACGAGATCTTCCCGGATCATCCGCGAAAATTGTAGAGAATCCGTTATGTGGAAGATGCCTCCAAGATTCTACCAGATGCCAAATTGATTCTGAACTTCCTTTAAGTTATTTTTGTCTCATTCCGTTTCGGCATTTCGCAAGGAATACATATTTAAATTTTATCAAATCTATCTATTAAGTATATAACTGCATTTATAATTATTGACATGCCGAAATCTACATATTATTCAACCACAATTCTTCACTTTAGGAAGAAACGAGTGGCAATCCTAGATTGCGAACGTGGAATTCTTACAGATTATGCCAAGAAAATTGTTAATTTTTTATTACCTACGTCTTTGAATTTTCGAAAAAATTTTGTTGCCTTTAGCGCCACTAGCAGTGATCGGATGAACTTATAATGTTCTAAAGAATTGTAGCATTTTCTGAGACCTTTCCAAAAAGCACCTAATGATTAAGATCGGTCCCATAGAACGGGAGATAATAGCCAATATAAAATTCAATATTAAAACCGGTTTATTTCAGCTTCAGGTTTATGTAGAGACTTGTTTAATATATCGTTGGAAAGGTCTCAGCCTAGGCTACAACATACTAAAATTTCAAGAAAATTGATCAATTTTTTTCAGAGATATCCTAAAAATAGTATTTCAACACTATTCAAAATGGCGGATGGAGGGGGAGGGGGAGGTCGGCTACAGCGCCATCTTGCAATTTACCCCCACTTATGTTCCTTTGCCGAAAACCGCAAGTCTCTATCTATAACGGTTCTCTCGCTATAACAATTCTCCGGCGGACGGACGGCCGGCCGGAAAAATCAATTTTTGGCCACCCACTTTTTCGTGATCAGTAAGACCCAAAACATCCCCACCCCAATCTCAGACCGGTCTGACCACTTTGGTATTTTGTGACGAACGCAATAGTGGAATCTGTAAGAATTCCACTAAAAAAAATTACAAATAGGTATAGGTAACCTATTTTTTATTGAAGCATTATAAACGTGAGAGGCGGTCACTATTTTACCTCAGAGATCTTCCATTGCTTCTCCATTCTAGCATAACATTTTAACTAAATTTACAGAAATTGCAAATTGTTACCGCCTCTGAACGTGACTTTCAATCGAATAACATCAATTGTATATAAGTATTATACTTATACTTTTCATTCTCATTTTTCAAGTCGGATTTTAAGTGACATTTTAAGAGATCTCAACTTCATTCAAAATTTTAGATTATTTACTTTTAATTTTACTCTACAACCGCAAACTATTCTTCTTGGATGTTATCTAAAATTGGTTCAAAAAAGACTTCTTACTACTTTGAGTTCCTCAATGATTAAGGAATAGGTGCCTTTTGGAGAATTTCTTTTGGACACCCGAAAGGATGATAATCGATGACTTCGTGTCAAATCTCAAACATGAGTTGTTTATTTTTCATTAATATCCTGCTCTCCACTCTTTTTCCCACGCACATGTTTACAGAGTTTTGAAATCAACTGAGAAGGAAAATTGTCCATCAACCATTTGATTCTGTTCGTCCACACTTGATGTTTCTTTTATTATTTCTTTCCTTAAACTATTACCTTTTCTTGATTTTTCTCTTTGTAAAAATGCCGCACATTAGAGAAAAAAATGTGAGAAAAAGTGAGGTAAAATGATAAATTGATTGTTTTGTTTACTTGTCTGAAATTGGCTTGAAATTAACTTTTCAAGAACCATCAGAGGAATTTCGAAGAAGCACGGTGAGAGTGATTAAGGTGAAAATTACTTAAATCTACAATATTATGTGAGATATTGGACAGAAGAATTTTAATTTTTGTTTCATTATTGGAAAAAGTTGTTTTTTCAATGATTTAGAAAAGAATTTTGTTACTCATAAAAAAAATCAAGTGAACTGTGAAAATTTAACAGACCAATAGAAAATCAATTTTATTACGAGAAACTTTTCTATAAGCCTCTTAAAATGGATTGAGAGATTTGTTGAAAACTATCTCGTTCAATATTCATGTCATCCTATCCAAATAGAGATACACTCAGTACAGTTCGTCTTAAATTGCTTCTCAGATAGGTAACAAAAATGTAAATCAACTCAGTATAGTATAGGTAGAAGATAACTGTGAATGGTAAATTGGAAAATTCCACCAAGTGGAAAACTCAATTTCGATTAACAATATAAAATGTGAATTGCTAGAGTTTTATATCTCTGAGTGACGTATGTATGTACCTATACTATATAGACATTGGAATTGGACAAAATGAAAAAGTAAGGTAATGGAAATTTTGGCCAGAGGAAAAAAAGAATGGAGTAACAAGAGGTGTTTCAACAAAAGAAGCTCTTGAGCCATCTTCCTCATGGGGCGAAAAAGTAAAAAAAAAAA
>CAKKOB020002912.1:0-10736 GCA_918844115.2 Phlebotomus perniciosus
GTTGACAGCTGTCAAGACAACGCAACGTCAACGCAGCACCCAGAAGATTAGAATTTGTTTTTCATCAAGTCTTTTTATTAAAAATAAATGAGAAATTTAGTAGGTATTCATAAAGCAAAGGAAGTAAATATAAAGGCAATAAATCAATATCAGCGTTGACGTTGACGTTGCGTTGCGCTAACAATCCTTAATTTGTGCCACAAAAATTACGTCCTATACCTACTGTGAGGACAAAAAAACGCAAATTAGACATTAAATTCATTAAATTAAATCAATTTAATTTTAAATGAAAAATTATGATATTTAATCACGATTTTTTGTTGTGATTTTAGCGCCAACGCAACGACAACGTCACGCCATCGTTTTATAAAAAAGAAATAAAGTTTTTTTCTTCAAAATCTGTATAAAAATAATTGGTTTTATTCATTTTATTAGTGAATCGCTTAATAAATTAATGTTGAATGATTTAGGTATTGATTGGAAAATTGTTACCCTAAAAATTAAATATTTCTATTTAACACTGAAAACATCTTTAATCATCTTTAATTTCTTGCTTATTTGTAAAAACCACGGGCACGAGAAATTAGGCTAATTTGTGATTTAATCTCCTCATAAATCATTCTTTTCATCCATTAAAACCATTTGAAACCATTTGAACCCATTGAATAAATTCTAATGGAATTTATTAAGTAATTGCAAGCCGTTATTGCCCCAAAAATACCTTCTCATTCTCATTAAACACCCAGAAGATTTGCACAAGAAATTAAATGGATCTTCGAGATCTTCAAAGTGAATTTTAAATCTATTGAGAGTTGAAAGAAGAAAGATCATCAAATAAGAAGAATATCTCATCGTTGCATCATCAAATGATCAAATCTCCAAATGGAATTGAAACTGAATTTGTTGGGAGAGTGGGTATAAATTTCACTGAACCCGGAATATCTTCATCGATCACGCCAAAAGTCCTTGACTCTGGCTCTGGGCGTGCAGCTGGTGCACGGGCGAGGTCGTGGTTCTCGATCAGGTGAAGAGAGATGGTTTGGTTATCGATGATGCCTCTGGGAGGAGGCGCGCTCCGTGTGGACACGTAACCGGTTTTTGAGGTCAATCGACTTCAAACCTGGTGCCCTACTTTTCGGTTAACGCTCTGCAAATGAATCTGATGGAGTCAACACAGAGTTATGCATAAATAATCCACCAAATCCAGTGCTTTATGGACGATCGTGTGACTTCCTCAATGGCATGTTTGTCTCTTAAAAAACGTGTGGAAAAATTTCACTTTGTGCATCATCGCGATGATTCTGCGAGGAGGCCTCTCTCAATAAGGGAAATTTTTCTTCCAACCAAGATGCGACTTTGTGCATTCTTTTCCATAGCCTTTAACGCGCGTCTTCTCTCCCTCTTTCGCTGCGGGATTAACACCCAATGCCCACTTCATTAGCAATCGCAGCGGTTCTTCAACATCTCTTCCCAAGTTGCCATCGAGTGTTGGCCACTCTCCGGAACTCACTCTTGAGCTTCAGTCTCTCACCAACCATCAGCGGAGGAAGTCACCTTCGCTCCTCAAAAGTGATTAAGTGATCTTTTAAGCAGTGCTCCAACGGGGGGATCATTTATCGGAATTTAGGCCCCAAAATCCAAAGTTTGACCCTCTTTTCTGCCCAATCAAGCTCTCAAACCCAAAAAAAAACCTACAGAGATTAAATAAGCACAGAAACGGTAAAGAAACTGATCTTTCTCTTTAAAAATAAATCTTATCTCATCCGATGCAACTTAATCCAATAAGGAATGTCTTAACCCTTAACTTTACGCTTAATTTAAGTATTTTTGGCTTCAAGGAAGCTCAAGGATCCCCAGAAATTCCTTAGTATTTTTTTTTTATCATTTTTGAAAAATTTATTTCTCCAATTATTCTTCTGAGTGCTGATCATGCGTAAAAAGTTCAAATTCTCTTCTAATGAAAAACTGATTTATGGAAAACGAAAGGAAAACAGAAAAAAATGTGAAAGAAAATCTCGGAAAACCTAATTGAATTTACGTATCATATCTGATACATTGTGAAGTGAAGGGTTAAATGCCCCAGACCCAGACTTTATTCGCGATAAAGTTCTTCCGTTTTGACCGTGCGCAAACACCAACCGTTAACTCTTGGTACTTTATATGCGTACTTTGAGTAATTTGCAACTGTTGTTTGGCTCCAAAGAAATTAGCCCCCCATCTTCAAATCTCATTTAATTAATTAAAAAGATTAAAAACCATCTAATGTGCAATTAGACCAGATTTTTAATTGTTCTTGTGTGTCTTCTCTTGTGTCCAGACAATGAGGATTTCAGTGATTCTGGAGGCGCTCGTGATTTTGGCTCTGGTGGCTTTCGCCTCGTCCAGAATCATTGAGGCAACAGGTGAGTCTATATCAGAAGTGTGCCAAGAGAGAGAAACCCTTTAAACGAGCTGTTGGAAAAAGCAAGAGTTCTTGTGCGGTGAGCTCATCTAATTTAATGAGAAAGTCATAAAGATGCGGCTTTATGGAATGATGAGATTTGTCTCGATTCACTGCAATTTTACATTTTTAATCACATGTCTATGCATTTTCATGTTTTTTTTTTTTCATCTCTTTTAAAGTTTTTGAGGCCAATGGATTTGTTATGTGAATAGAAGATTCTTGATAGAGAATTTAATAAGAATTGCAAATCAGACGGAAATGGGTGAGATTTGTAAGAAAAACAGATTAATAAAAGGGAATTTCAATCAAGTGAATTCAGCAACAGAGTTAATTATGATCTCACATCTAGATTAAAGATAATGATGATTTTTTATTGGGTGAAAGGTAATTACAATATCAGAATTTTTACAACATTTATAAACCGTTGAAGTGATCTAGATTAAGAAACAGTTAAGATTGAAAAATTAAGGTAAAAATTGGGTAAAACAAAATGGAAGCCATTTAAGTGATTTTTTATTTTGATATACAAATCCCAATAAATGAAATTAAAGAAAAGGAGAGTCGTATTCAAAAACTTTAGAGACAATCTTAATATTCTGCAATCACTTTATTCTAAAGTATAATTTTATTTGAAGAAACCGAGAAAGGGACAAAGATACGTAATAACCGTAAGAATGAGCGATTATTGCGTTCTCCGGATGCTCAGTTTTTTGTCCCTTTCTAACCAATGTAAATCAGATGAGATGAAGATACTTTTTCGCCCGGTTATTGCGTCCATGCAATAAATTCTTGCGTCGATTTTTCCTCGTCTGATAACTTGATTAGGCCGCGTAGAAAATACAAGACGTTCTAGCGGGTCTAGCTTGTCTAGCTAGGCTACTGATCTATTTACGAAAATTTATCCAAACTCATTTAACTATAGACACCACCTTTTCCGCAAGATTGCATTTCCTCATTTTTTTTATTTTCTCTTTATTAGACGAAAAGCCAGTTCCAGTTCCTGCAGCTACAAACCGACAGGAAGAGATAGTCGTGAGCGACGATGACTTTGAGGAACACGCAGCCGGAGATGACTTGGCGATTAACGAAGTGGACTCTGTTGCTGAGCAAGTGATTGCAGCCCCAGAAGCTCCAGACGCCCCGGAAATCCCGGTGCTCGTTAACGAAGACGTGCCAGTTAACATTGATGATGTCCATCCCATCAATCGCTACTGCACCTGCAATGGTGATGAGTGCAACTGCTGTCGTGAATTCAAATTACCTCTTGTATCGATTCGCGGACCCGGATGTGCCACTGTGCGGTACTTGGAGAAGAATAAACTCGCCGTGGCCATAAAGTATGGAGACATCACGCTGACTCAGCGGACAATCTCGGGCAGGAAAGCGACGCCAATTTGTATGCCACTTCCTGGTGGCTACTCTCGTTTTTGCGGACGCGTTTATGGGATCACGCGGCAGAAGGAAGACTTCAAGGCGTGTCTGGGATTAGAATTGCGTGCTCAGGATGAAGTGGAAGCTGCTCTGAGAGTTTCTTGCTTCAATTTCGGCCCCAAGGGCTTATCGCTATCAAATGCCGAACCACTTCCACCACCCGCAGAAGCTGAATCAGACGATGATGATGACGACGACATCTTGAGCGGATTGGTTGGCGGAGATGACGATGACGATGACACCGGAGGTGGAGATGTTCTGGGATTAGATGGTGAGGACTTTTTGTTTCTAAGACTTGTAGGATTTCCTTTTTAAATGCTAAAATTTTCCAGATGAGGACGACGAAGCGGAGGGAGATGACGACGACGACGATGATGACGATGACTACAGCGATGACGACGATGACGCTGAGGCAACGGGAAGCAGCGACGATACGGATTATTCTGGTTTCAGCCTCCTCGGCGGGGACATCATTGACGGACTCTTTGGCACGGAATTGGGCACCAGGAAGAAGAAACCATCAGCCGCTGATGTTCCCGATATCAATCGCAAGAAGTTAACTGTTGAAGAACCAATCAAGAAGACGAAGAAAGTGACTACGGAAGCTCCAGTTGTTGAAAAAGTGGATAAGACGAAGAAGCAACCGGTCCGCAAAGTTGTCATTCCAAATTCTCCAGGAATCCTGAGTTCAGCGCAAATCACCCAAAATGAAATCGACGGAACTGATAAAGTGGAAGCTCCTGTGGAGACCAGCACGAAGAAGAACAAGAAACCAGAGGAATCATCACTGTTGGACGTTGTGGGAGCCATTGTTGGTGATGACGATGATACAGCCGAGGAAATTGATGATGACGACGATGAGAGCGAAAAAGATGAAGAAGAGACGGAAGTGGACGATGAAGATGCAGATGACGAAACGGAAGCGGAGGGAGATGATGACGAGGCGGAGGAATCAGAGGAACTTGATGAAGATGAAGAGGAGGAGAATGAGAAGAAGAAAGCCACAACAGCGAAAACTCCCAATAAAAAGACCCCGAATAAGAAGAAGACGAGTAGCTTCGGTCTGGGCCTTCTGGGACTCGCGAGGTACTTCAAGTTGATCTAGAGATGGGCGTCCTTGCAATAGACACACTCAAAAGACTAGATATTAATTCCTAATTTAATTCTCCTATACTTTTATTTTTAAGTAATATTTAACAATTAGGTAAATCTCACTCTCAAGTATTGTACAAATCAAAATGAATTTTCTTTCAAAATGGTTTCGCGTATTTTTGAATATCTCACGTTTTTCATCGATTACACGGTGAATAATCGATGAGTTTTCACTGAGAAAATCTCCATGGAAAAGCGGCTTATCTTATAGTCGACTTAATTTTCCATTTTGGGGACAAAAATCATCGAAATTTTCACAAGTAAAAAAAATCGATGTGAGCATCGCGAAAACCAAAAGATCTTTAATCTTCTATCTAGAAATCCAACTCTAGCGTCAAGTATTAAAATCCGGAGTTTGGAAAATGACTGGAAAACTTTATTTAAAAACTAAAATTATCTGCAAAAATGATAAAATAAACTTAATATCTCAACAATGAACAAAGTCTCTCTCTCTCAGCGTTGATCATCTCCAAGGTCTCCAGTGCTTCGGGAGCGAAGGAATATTTGGATTAATCCTCTTGAAGGCACTTTTACTTTCTTTTGTACTGTTGGAACTGCTAAAGCTTGGGGGCACATTTTCTTTATCCTCTGATAATTTCCCGATTCTCGACGGATTTTCTGCACTATCAGGAGTTGTTGAAGTCACTCCATCGCTGGCATTCTCCTTGGCTGCCAACCTCCCATGGAGAATCCTCACGTATTGCACTGTTAACTCCAGAATATCCGCCTTTTCGAGCTTTGTTGGTCGATTTCCGTGATTTTGAAAAAGTGATGCATTCCTTATGATGATCTCTTTAAGGATCTCTAGTGAGTCATTGATCCTTGCTCTCCTCTTCTTCTCCATCAGTGGCTTCCTGATCTTCCGAATGTCCATCAAAACAGGTAACAAAAAATATGCCGATTATTCACTTTTAAGATGTTCAAACTTCAGTGATTCAACGTAAAATGAGCAACTCGAGAGTCTTTTCAAGTCTTTTATTCCCAGGAAATGATCCCTTCTCTTGCCACATTCCAGTTTTTTTTTTGCGCGCGCCACTTCCTCAGGAATCAGGATCCGCCCAATTTATTCATTGTTAAGAAATCACTTTCACAATCAGCAAAAATTTAATTTTTGATGCACTTTTCGCACTTTCAAATAAATCAATCAGCCTAATGATTTTTCTTTTAAATAAAAGAAAAATTCTAAATTTTCTTTTAGTTAGAAAATTCAGTTAAAATCAGTTGGTGACTTCACTTCCTGCAAATTGTCATTTAAATCATCCCTTTTTGGATGAAGCACTCCAAAGAGGAGTTTGGAGGAAAAGAGAGAACAGATTCCGGTATCAAATTCACAACAAAAGGACACTCGTAATTTATTCACGTGATATTGAAGTGAATCAACTTGAAGATGGGAGCACAAGGGGTCATTCATTATTTATTTCGGTGATATGAAATTATTAAAATCACAGAGAATTTGAGGGGAAATTCCATTGAATTTCCAGTGTAAATTCCATGAATTACCGGTTGAAATTTCCATCAGATTCCAATAGAAAATTCTATCGAATTTTAAGGGGAAATTCCATCGAAGTCCCAATTAAAATTCTAATGGAATCCTAGAAAAAAGTCCATCAAATTTCTGGTGGAAATTCCATTGAATTTCCAGTGAAAATTCCATAAATTCCAAGTAGAAATTCCATGGATTCCCAGCGAAATTTCCATTGGAAATTGCGTTGAATTCTTAGGGTGGAAATTCTGGAAATTCCATCGAATTCCCAATGAAGATTCTAATGAAATCATAGAGAAAATTCTATCAAATTTCTGGTGGAAATTCCATTGAAAATCTCAAGGAATTCCATTGAATCCCCAATGAAAATTCTAATGAAATCCCAGAGGAAATCGTATTGAATTCCCAGAGAAAATTCAATTAAATTCCCAGTGAATATTCCATTGAATTCTTAATGGAAATTCCATCGAATTTCCAATGGAAATTCTAATGAAATCCCAGAGGTAAGTCCATTAAATTCCCAGAGTAAAATCCATCGAATTCCCAATTGAAATTCTAATGAAATCCCAAAGGAAATTCCTTTGAATTTCTAGTGGAATTTCCATCGAACTCCCAATGGAAATTCCATTGTATTCCCAGTAGAAATTCCATTAAATTCCTCGGTGGAAATTCAACGAAATTGCTTGCTTTATTCTGTCCAATTTTTAGTGGAAATTCTTTTAAAATTGATAGGATATTTTTTTTTCTAAATTAACATCCATTTCGCATTATGAATCACCCCTTGCATGGGAAAGACAAGCAGACACAATAAAAAAGAGCAAGACATTGATAGACCTCCTTGGAAGACGAAAATGCCGAAGGAAGGATAATAAATGAAAGGGTTGACCTAGAAAACCTTCAATTTCTTTTCAAACATTTTTTTACATTGTCAAATGGAGAGTAAATTTTACGTTTATTCATCAATTTGATCAATTTTTCTAAAATTATAGCGACAATTTTATTCTAAATTTAATATTTTCTTTAATCAGACGGTTTTTATTCTAAGTTTTTAAGTAAAAAAGTGATCGCGTAGTATTCATAAAATTCTTAAAATCTTCCCCTCATAGACGAATCGCACTCTCTATTCTCTTTTATACATCAATTGTCGAATGTGTGAATTAACTTCCTGCCACTGAGAGTTCCACGTACCTGAAAAATTCGTCTGATCGCTTCCTCTGGAGCCTTGAGGTGATTGAACTTCCAACCGTCTTTTTAAAAAGTAAACTCTTCTCGCTGACTAAAGGTGGGTGGCCGGGCAGTGATGGATTCTTCCCCTCCGGATGGTCTAACTACGTTCCTGGCAACTCTTGAGATTCCTGCTCTTCCTGACTCGTCGCAGCCACCGGTTTCACCCCCGTGAAGTGCTCCAAGAAGTATTCCATGGAGACTTTCTTGAATTTCTGCGCCTTCCCAAACACCTCCCTGATCCTCTTGCGGCGATTCTGAATGGTAAGCTTAGTGAAATGTTTCCCATCTGAGAATTTTATGCTCCTGCTGACCTTTCTGTTGCCCAGCAGCGTCACCTTCTCCTTCACGACTTTCGGCTCCTCGAAGATCGTCTCCAGTGGAGTGCACTTCGTCACGACCTTCTTATTAAGATAATAAGCCTTGATTTGTTTCTCCGTTGTGGGCTGAACCACCCTCTTGGGCTTCATGATTGTCCTTCGGTTGATCTTGTGCAGGGAATCCTTGAGTGAATCCCGCGTATTCAGTCGCGATGAGCGCCTCACGGAAGACGAAGCATCTGGGGAGTCACAACGATCCCCTGGCACTTCCGAGGGCGCCTCAAAAGGTTCATCACAGTGTGTTTTACTTAGATTTAATGTTGACATTTTTACATGGAGGACACCTTCGTAACTGGAAGAGAGAGAGTTTAGGTCAGTTTTTGCGCCCGGGAAGCAATGGTGGACAGACAAACCTTTCATCATTCGGTAGGCTGAAGACAGTAGGTGAGAAATTCATATTTATACTGCACAGAAAAGAGCATTTCTCGAGGCCTCTCTAACGCTTAATTTTGCATTTCGCCCTTTTGTTTTCACCAGCGACCTACTTGACACTTCAATGGCGGAGCTTGACGGTTACGTTTTATAGCACGTTCCGAAAGGGAAAATGGTTTGAAATTTGAAAATTCGGAAGAGCCAACGAACATGAGATTGTTGAAAAACTGTTTTGCAGTAATTTTGAGAAGAAAATTGCAATGCAGTGGGTAGGAGGACCATATGGAGCAATCAGAGAGCATAAAAAGGCATAAAAAATTAAACAAAACAGTTGATCGATTGTCTCGAGAAATGCTTTGCGAAAACAATTACCCGAGAAACCCAAGAAATGTTTAGCTAAAGCGCTTTTTAAACAAGCGAATTTGCGTTAAATCATTTTAAAGATATTTCATTCTTTTTACGTTCAAAACAATTAAAGGATCTTAAGGCAATGGAAATGTCGAAAGCACTTTAAAACTTTTAAAAACTGAAGCAAATTTACATCGCCGTATTTGATTAAGATTGGATTGTCTCAAAATCCACATCTAATCTTGTTTTAAGTACCTATCATAATGCAGAGATTGAATTACATTTTAGCGGAAACACATTTTTTGTATTATTTATATATGCGGCCCCAGCTATCAAGCCACAAAGTTAAAAGACATTTTTTAAGATTATAAACATTGTTCTGTATGGGAAAAAACAACTAATCTATTCTAATATTATAATAAAGAGAATACGACCTGCTTGTGCACCGACTGGTGTGGACTCCAGACTGTCGCGAGCTTCCCCCCACTCACTGTATTGTCTCACTCAGAGAACTATGATCGCACTCACAGAGAGCAGGCGATCGACTAACTACACAGTCGTCTACACCATCACCTGAGGCGCTGGTCCTAGAAGGGAGACATTACGTCTCGAATCGCTTGGGATTGCCATAGCAGAGCATTTATTGCTTTAGGCGGGGAATTTGACCTTACAAGAGGTAGAAAAATTCCACAATTTTAATATATTTTTAGCTTTGTAGGTGAATTAAGTTTTTCTAAAAAGGTAAACAATGTATATTATGGAATTTTAAAATTTTATATTACCATTAATTATTTCATTAACACTAAATAAAATTGCGGTCATTGTTACGGTTTCTTGATTTTTATTTTATTTGCCATAAAAGGAACAAATTTGAATTTTGTATACTCAATTTATGAACTGATTTATTACCAGTTTTTTGTTCTCTTTTTAAGAATTATCATCCTTAACAAAATCTGCTCCTTTCTCTGCAATCATAATTGTTGGAGCGTTTGTATTTCCTCGTGGAACAACGGGCATAATGCTTGCATCAATAACTCGTAAACCTGTAGTTCCTTTCACTCTCAGTCTGTAATCAACAACTGAATCAGGATCGGAGTCAGGGCCCATCTTAACAGTTCCCACTGGATGATAAATTGTCGTCACCATGTATTTACAATAACATGTCCAGTATTCATCACTATCGGGAATCAAAGCATCGCACTCAGGGATTGGAATAACGAGTAATTGGGCTTCATGTGCAGTTAAAATTTGTGTTCGCAAGAATTTCAAATATAGACGGATGCCTTTAACAAAAGCGAGGACGTCGGAGTGTTCGGATAAGTAATTGGCAAATATGCGTGGTTTTTCTGTAGGTTCAGCACTTCGTAGAAGAATTTCTCCTCTTGATTTTCCTGTTAAATATGATATTGGAATAATCAAAATATTTGCCTCTTGAGATTCCTGGCCTGCGGCTTGTACTAGCTCCTCGATATAGCCCACAATTTTGAAAAATCCACTTACATCTTCCACTTGACCCTTTTGAAATGCTGCATGATAATATTGAATGTCAGGATATTTAGCAAATGGATCATGCACATTAACATATCCTAGTGTTTGAAGAGATCCAGTTGTTGCAAAATACCCGGTGTGCGTCGCTAAGTAAAGAAAGAATGCTTGCAATAAATCGCTAGGTGTTACTGACTCCGCCGTTGATTGATCGAGCTTAATGACTATTGGCACTACAGGATGGTCTTGCAAGTTCTTTCCAACTTGCAGATTTCGCAGAACTGGAATTCCCATTTCTTCAAGATGAGGAGCTGGCCCTATTCCAGATAACATGAGAATCTGAGGTGAATTAATGACTCCTGCACTCAAAATCACCTCCTTCCTTGCGTAAGCTTCAAGTTCTTGTTGTCCCCGGAGA
>CAKKOB020002914.1:0-10728 GCA_918844115.2 Phlebotomus perniciosus
GGCAGGTGGTCAATGTCTCAACAAACTGCTATTTCTGATCCACAGAAAAAAACATTGGCGTCACAGTTGATGAGAAAAACGGAAGCAAGCATAAGTTGAGGAGTTTGTCAACAACTTTCGCAAGATTAACCGTTTAGTAAAGTCGAGAAAAACATGGATTAGGAGCCATATTTCTTAAGACAAGCGCCTAAGGAATCTGTATTTATTGTATAAAAAGCTTTTAAAAATGTTTGCAATAAATGAAGAAGGTTTCTTTAAAAAAAAAAAGTACCTAAAAGGCGCCAAAAATGAAATTGGGAAAAAGAAACGCCTAAAAAGCGCGTAGAATAAAATGAAGAATTTTCAAAATGAACGTTTCGGGGCACTGGAATATAGAATCCTTTTTCCTAATTTTGTGTCGGTTAAAAGATGGCGCACATCTATATTCAGTGCCATCTATTATTTGACACAACACTAATTCAGGCGCTTAAAGACGCACAAAAGCGCCTCTTTAATCCCATGAATTAAATATTCTCTCACTTTTAATAAAAAAAACTACAATAAATTATAATTCACAACTGCAGATGTTTGTCTCATTGTTCTCCGTAAATGGCAATAACTCAAATTTCGTCTGCGGATTGAGTCTCGGCGACTTGTGTTACGATCTTGCAACATTGTTGCATAGATGTGTGTGTCTTAAGGCGATTTCCGTCCGAAAGGCAGTAACAGCGCGATAAGTATGTGGGCGATGGCATTGATGTTGGAAATTTTTGCCACAAAACGAAACAACTCAAAAGATCTCCCCGCGCGCCACATTTAAAATGCTCAATTGTTCTGCACAAGAAATCCATTCCTTTTCGTCTGAGGTGATACACATTACTTCATCTGTGCTTACCATGTTCTTTAAGGCACACGCACACGGGTATTTTCATCATATTTATTTATTCAGAAGAAGAAGAAAAAAAAGAATATAGCGAGGCGAAACACGAGAAAGGTTTTCGCTGAAACGATCATTGATCTCGTGATCCAGTACTGCGAGCCACAAACAATTTTCAATGTATGGCAACAGATGGTAAAATTATAAATTCAAGAGATTTTCCCATTGGTCTCCTTCTTGCCAACATTTTCGACACTCTCTGCGTCTCCCTCTTCTCTCCCCAAAACTCCCGAATGCTCTAGCCATTATAAATATAAATTTCTTGCCAACTGATGCTCCTATTAATTCATCATCAGCAGCAAAAATTGATCGCGATCTTTGTGCAATTTTTGCCATAGACTTGCCAATGAGATCACACTCGATCGATGTTGAAGAAGAAGAAAAAAAAATGAACACTTAACACTTCGACATGCAAAGAAAGAGCGTCAAAACTTCAAGCATGTCATTGACGAGAAGATTGTGATTAAATCAACTCTAAGGAATGGAAGTATAGGAAAAGTTTTCTATACTTGGAAACTGCATGAAGCATATTTAATTACATGTAAAGTATTAGTAATTAAATACTAAAATATTTGGACGAGCGCTTTTCGTTAATAAAATGTTTCCAAAAAGAGTCTTTTTTAATCAAAACGGAGTATTTTTTTTAATTTTCTCTACTTTCAAAATGCGCCAATTTTTAAAATCGAATTTTTATAGACTTATTTTTAGGTTAGAAGAGCGAATTCTTTATTTATAATATTAAGTTTTAAAAGGCGCCAATTTTTAAATGAGTTTTTCAGACGTTTTTTGAAAAGTAAAAATTGTAAAATGGTGCCTTTCGGGCGCACTTTTTTTAATCAAACTTCACTTTCACGAATTTAAATTACAAAAAATCCAATGAATAGAATAATACGTGATTCTTCCAACTCTCAAGACATACACTGTTATGTTTAGAGAAAAATTGTGTAATTTAACAACTATATATGCGTTGGACAGCTGTGTCAAAAATAGCACAAACTCACGTGCTATTGTGTAAATATTTGTTGTCAACATTTTACAAGTATGAGAAAGAAATTTTTTTAGATATTGACCAAAGGGGAGATATTATGATCAGAAGTGGGGTACATTTCAATGGAAGTGCGCGAGAGCTTGGAGAAGTGGAATGGAAATGCTAAGATAGAGATCAAGTAATTTTGAAAACATCAAAGTAATAACAGGGCCTTTGAGAAGTTCTTCCACTGAATAAGATTTTTTTTAAGAGTTTTTAAAAACTTTCAGGAGATTTAAGGAAATTTCCGAACTGTTAAAAAAGTTCGTTAGCTCAAAACTTTCTAAACTGGCTGCAAAGCTCAGCAGAATTTGTAAAGCTTTCGAATATTTTTAGTGCTTTTGAAGTTCTCGCTAAGCTTTTGAAAATTCTAAAGAGCTTTTGCAGATTTTCTTAACCAGCTTAAGAAAGCTTTAGAAAGCTTTCATAAACAGTTTTAAAAAGCTTTCTTAAAAGTTTTAGAAGGCTTTCTCGGACAGATTTTAAAAGCTTTATTAAACATCTTTAGAAAGCTTTCTCAAACAACTCTAGAAAGCTTTCTCAAACAACTTTAGAAAGCTTTCTCAAACATCTTTAGAAAGCTTTCTCAAACATCTTAAGAAAGCTTTATTAAACAGCTTTAGAAAGCTTTGTTAAACAGATTTAGAAAGCTTTATTAAACAGCTTAAGAAAGCTTTATTAAAAGGTTTTCTCAAAGAGATTTAGAAAGCTTTCTCAAACATCTTTAGAAAGCTTTCATAAACAACTTTAGAAAGCTTCTTAAAAAGCCATAGAAAGCTTTATTAAACAGCTTTAGACATTTTTCTTAAATTTTAGAAGGTTTTAGTATAGAAAATAAAATTGATAGGGTGAAAGCTTCCGAATTAGAGCTTTGCAGAGCTTTTATACAAAATACGGAAGTGCTGGAAGTAGTGTACGTCTTTTTGATCGTAATATCTCCCCTTTGATATTGACAAAGCACGACAAAAAACACCAAAAGTCTCAAAATAATAATGTCAAAAAAATCTAGCAAAGACTCGAACCCTATCGAATATCGACTAATGCAGAAAATAATTAAAATTCTCCAATGCATCAATTTTCCTCACAATTTTAGATGCATTGATTGCAAGACAAGGTAACATAACTCCTTTAAATGAAAAATTATCTCAAAATTCAATTATCCGTCGCTTTTCTTGCCATTAAATTAATTTCATCATGAACCGAGAGAAAATTCGATCTCGAACATTGAAGTGTTTTCCCAGTGAAAATTCCCATCATCTGAAGAGATTCGCTGCCAATTTGCTCTTGTGCGCGCTTCAATGAAAGAAAAACGTCTCGAGGCAATGCAAATCCCAGTGAAAAGGGGGAAGGCTTCTCTCGAGGGGTTTGTCGAATGGCAATTCGCGGTGGAATTGTGTGTGATTCGTTGTCTTGAGGGCTCAAGAAAACAGACAAGAAAAAAAACACGAACCACAATCTTCCTTTGAGACTGCAGCAAACCCTCATATTTGGGCCCCACCCCATTCGCCCCGGCCGGGGAAAAATTCCTTTCATTTAGTGCGCACAATAATTTATGCTGAGCATGAAAACTACGTCGTGCGTCCGATAATCAAAATAATACACAAAAACTTGAATTTATGGGTGACAATAATATGGTGAATGGCATTTTGGCGGCTTCCGCGCTTGTCCATATAATCCCCGGCAATATTGAATGTATTACTGGACATTTTGCCACTTTCCAAGAGGCAAACACTCTATGGGCTTCACTGGTTCTACTCCCCTCCCCCAGGGAAGCCCTTATAATTTTCTGAGGTAATATTCACTAGACTATAACATTCTTTTAAAAAAAATCCATGTTACCTATACTCATTCTTTCTCTGGCGAAAAAGCCCCGGAAAACATGAAAAGCTCATAGGAAAAAATCACTAGGGGAAATATTGCAATTAATCGCATCATTAATTTTGCTGGGATTTTTTCCTGCACTCTCCTTCACCCCCATTAATTTGATTTATCCCCAGAAATTGCAGATGCAAATATAGGTGGAAAATTATGCATTTTCTATGTTATATATAGCACGTATGGAGAGCTTTTTGTTTAGCATCAAACCATATCCACATTATCCACTTCATTTCCCCACTTTTCTAGTACCCAGACGCAGAGAGGAAAACACAACAAAAAAAATCAGAAAGAATTAATGAGTGAAAATAGAGAAATTATGCGTAAATTCTAATTGGAATAATTGGGCTTTTCCTCCACATTTCCTGGGAGATAGAATTCCATTAAAGCTCAACATGTGAAGCTCTTAAGCATTTGGAGTGCTTTGCGTTAAATTAATGGTTTTTCTGTAAAAAAAAATGTAATCAATGAGGAGGAAAGGGTCTTCCGGAAGCATTCCGGAAGATTACGCAGGATTCCGGAACAATATAGACATATTCTTCGTTAATTATGAAGTGATTTTAAGTGACATAATGAATGAGCATTCTTTGTAAATATAATAATGAATGTTCTCGAATACAAATTTCCGGAAAATGAGTTCCCATTTTCGTATATTTGCGAGAAGAGCAATTTATTTCGGAGTAATGAATAAAACTAACAATATTTATCAAGCTTACTCATATGATTTTCATTACTCATATTCTATGAAACTGTCGAAATTGTTTTCCGGAAACACTTCAACAATATTTAATTCGATTTCTGCTCAATTCAACTTCCAATCTGTGTGAGTATAATTTCCGCTCACAGTCCTTACGCCTCACTATACGAGATTAAATTTTAATAAAACTAATTGAAAAATCTACAAAACGACAATAATTACAAATAATAATTTCTCTATTCAGTTCAAATTATTGGAGATCAAATTAAAACATAAATTATGATTACAAAAATTCTCGCATTTCGTAAAAGCTCTCAATATTTTCCACTAAACAATTTCTTCGCCATTAAGCACATGTCATTAGTTGAGAATCTTCAATATACATATGCGCCTCTATATACATATATGTATTTTCCTTTTGCCATTTTCCGAAGGCGGAATTGCTGGTGTGATAGTCGCTCCACAATATTGGTAATCATTAAAAATGCATTTGTGACCATAGAAGACGCCTCAGCATTTTGGCATATGGATGTATTCTTGGCGCTTTATCCTCCTTCTCCGTGACAAGCACAAAAGCCGCCGACGTTCATTTTAGTATGTCACTGGCAAAATTCATTCTCTATATCTTCACCACCAAATACATTTACATTCTCCAGCATCTCGAGTGCCATTAAAATGCACAAACAAATGAATGAGATTCTCGTTTGCCATTCCCTCCCCGCATATCGTCCCATCCAAGCTATGTTGTCTCCAAGAGTCACCACTTCAAGTTTTTCCCTATCTTCCTCCTCACACTCTCTCACCCATGACAATTCCATGGGCAACTCTTGAGCACAAAATTCCCCAGACTCCACACATACTGTCTTTGCCATTGCGAGAGATTGAGTCTTCGGGATGTACTCAGACAAAATTTAGGACAAATTTAAGCAATTTTCATCCAAATGATTAGAAGCTTTTAAAAAAAGCTAATATTTTGGACTTTAGATAGAAAATTTTTTAATGATACCAAAATTATTGGATAATCACCAAAAGTGTGCTAACTAATACAGAATGAATCCATAAAATTGTAAAATTAACCCTTAAGAGTTACTTTCAGTTGATTGTCATCTATAAATTTTTACCAGTGCATTTTTTGCTACATAATAAAACTTGAGGCGTTTTTCAAAATTCAGAAGAAACCTTTGCAATCTTGAAAACCAAAATGATTAGCGCTTTAAAGCCTAATGAGGGCTTCTTTAAAATAAAAATGAAGAAATTCGCTTTTAAAATACAATAAAAATAACTCCTTAAATGGCGGTTTTATTTAAAAAAAAAAACCGTTAGTGCTTATATAAAAGTCAGGGGCAGATATTTTGGTTAGAAGTTGAATGGAAGAGCTTTGGGAAGTTCTTCCAGAGACTTATAAGTTTCTTTATTAAGGGCTTTAGAAAACTTTCAGGAGCTTTTATGTAAATTCCTAAACTTTGAAAAATTTAAGCGAATAGATTTTAACGCGTTGTTCTAAAGCGTTTGCAATTTTCTTGAAGATTTCATACAAAGCTTAGAAACTTCCTCAGAAAGCTTTGGATACCTTTCTCAGAAAGCTTGATTAGAAAGCTTACTCAGAGAGCTTTAAAAACCTACTTTTTAATCTTTAGAATCCCTTCTTAGAAAGCTTCAGAAATGTTTCTCAGAAACCAATCTTTGAAAAGCTTTATCAGAAAGCTTTCTTTGAAAACTTTTCGTAGACAGTTTTTAGAAAGTTTTCTAAGAAAGCTTCTCAAATAAAGCTTATAAGAAACATTCTTAGAAAGTCTTCTTAGAAAGCTCTAGAGAGGTTTCATTAAAAGCTTTGGAAGGCTTTTACATATAAAAACAAAATTGATAGGATGAAAGCTCTTCAGAGCTTTCGAATTGGAGCTTTAGGGATCTCTTGAACAAAATGTAAAAGTACTGAAAGTAGTGTACGTCTTTTTGACCATAATATCTCCCTCTTGATAAAATTTTAAAGATCGCATTTTAATTACAGCTCAAATGGCGCTTTATATGAACATAAAATAATAAAAAATACTTATTGAATTATTTTTATTTTGTTTAAAACAAAAATTCCAACAAGTATATGAAACCGATGAAACCCTAATGACCACTTTACGCACGGCGCTTTATAAACTCAAAAGTGTAATGGGCGCTTTTTATTTAAAAAAAATATCTCTTGAAAAATGCTCTTAAAAAGGACATCTCTGGAATATAAATCCCAGAATGTCTATAAAATATTTACACATATAAACACAAAAAACGGCGCTTTTCAAAAATCCAAGAAACTCTTTGAAATATAAAAGAACAAAAAGAATTTTTAACAAGACATTCTTATATTAAATGAAATCGTCTTTCATTTCATACCAAGTCACAATTAAACACCTTCTTGGCAGATTTTACCCTTCATCCTTTATGCTCACATTTCGCCTGAGTGCAAAAGCGATTGTATGGCAAAATGGTCTCAAAACCACATCTACAACAATAACTAAAGAATATGAGACGCTTGAAAACTTTCTAATAATTCCACATAGCTCGCCTCTCTTGTTTTCCTATTTAGCTGCCTTATAAGTTTGCAGTTTTGACGGGGAATGCACCATGTCAACAATTATTTCAGCTTCTTTTCATTGCCTCCCCCCAACCCCTTCGTGGTTGTGAATTTCAATTTTTCCGCGCAAAGAGAAAAAAATCGCAGACATTTGAGGGAAAAAAATATATGAGAGATTTCTAATTGTAAAAAATTGCCTATTTCTGACTCCCCGGAAGTGATGCCCCCAATAAAATTGCCTTGAGTGTGATTTTTCGGGAAAATTGTGTGCGGTGATAAAATTGCAGAATAAATAGCATCTCACAGTCATTTTCACTCGGTATTATTGCATTTTACGGGGTACAGTGAAAATTTGTGTTTATTGAAAAGATGGAGGGCAAAATGTGCAATATTTGTTCCCACTCTCTTTCTATCCTTGTCGGCATGATTTAATCATCTCAAGGGAGTCTGGAGTTCAGTGAAGAGAAAAAAATGAAAGAGAGAAAAACTACCCCCCTTTGCTAAAAATGTCCTGGGAACTGAACTCACCCACCGGCAGTTTATGCTGAAAGATAGGAGCAGCCGAAAAGTCGCAAAGTCGACGAGAATTTATGGGATGTTTTTCCCCACTTGTATGAATTTTCCTCTATAGCTCCACGAGAATTCTCCACCTTATTTGTATGTATCCCCCTGCGATGGTGAAAATAAAAAATAATAACATACTCGGCGAGTCGGTGCCTCGGAAAATTTGGACGAATTTGTTAGACAGAGAACAAGCACAAGGCAGAGACAACGTGGAGGATTTGCTGCACTCAGAAAAATACAGAGACTCTACTTTGGAACTAAAATTTATGTCCAATATTTTACTCATGCTCGTCATGAAGTCAATTTCAATGACCCAAATATGACTGTACTTGAAAATTTGATGCATTGTAGAATATTTTGGTCATGATTACCACTTTTTGACCAGATTAATGACTAGCAAATTACGTGATCGCCTCTATGATAGTCATTTTTAGTCGGATTAGTCGAAGAGAAATTTTACAATCAGTTTATCAAAGCGAAATATGTAAATAAGTGTGCTATATATGTACATATCATAAATATTGCAAAAGAATAGCCGGATTTTAGACAAAAATCAGATAAGTTGCTCTATTTAGGTAAACCTTATAAACTTTAGCCTAATTTAGGCGTTAAGCTATCACTAACCTTTAAATTTAGGCTTGTTTGTACTGATTTTGCAATTTTTAGCGAAATTACAGGCAAAAATTAGATAAGTTGCCTAGTTTTAGGCAATCTTTATCAACTTTAGACTACCTTTAGGCATAAATTTATGACAAACCTTCAAATTTAGGCTTATTTCTATACCGATTTTGCAATTTTTTAGACAAAATATCCGCTAACTAGTCAATTGTGCTAAATTTTACGCAAAAAGCAGATAAATTGCCTAGTTTTAGGCAAACTTTATCAATCTTAGGTCCTTTACACACATGGACTAAGCCGAGAGAAGCTTTAGCCGGTTTAGAGCCGAAGACAGTTCAATCAATGACAATTTCACTGCAACAATAATCAAAATTGCTGTTTTCTAAATGCTAAGCCGCGTTAATAGTGCGTTCGAACTGTCTTTGGCTCTAAACTGACTAAACCTTCTCTCGGTTAAACCCCATGTGTGTAAATGGCCTTAGACTATCTTTAGGCGTAAATTTATGACAAACTTTCAAGTTTAGGCTTATTTCTACTGATTTTGGAAGTTTTAGTCCAAATATCCACTAATCAGTCAATTTTGCCGAATTTTAGGCAAAAATCAAAGATGGTTGACTAGTTTTAAGCAAACTTTATCAACTTTAGACTACCTTTAGGCGTAAATTTATGACAAACCTTCAAATTTAGGCTTTTCTTTTGATTTTGGAAGTTTTAGTCAAAATATTCGCTAATTAGTTGCCGAATTTTAAGCAAAAATCGAAAAAGGTTGCCTAGTTTTAGGCAAACTTTATCAACATTTGCCTACCTTTAGGCATAAACCGCATAAACCTATCATAAACCTTTAGTTTTACGCTTATTTTTACCTACCTACCGATTAAGCAATTCTCGCTAGTTAGCCAAATTTCTATCCCATTCGATTCTAAACAATAAATTCCATTATCAATCTTCTATATATCATCCAAATAACTTTTGTAATTTGAAATGAACGAATGATTTGCCTCATTGGAGGTAATCAATCCATCCCGAAAATGTTCATTGCCAGATAAACTGGAGGAACTCCCTGGAGTCTCTCGCGTCTGGGTGAGAGTGCAAAAAAGAGAGTCACTTTCTCAAATTAAAATAAACATCTTGTGAATTTTCGAGTCTCTAGCAATCACTCAAGCCCACCTCCATCCGAAACAGCAAACTTTTGCCAACCCCCATCTCACCGGGACGTCTCCCTCTGATTTTCCTCTCCTGCCCATGACGTCAGGACAGGAAGCGTCCGCTCTTGGTTCAGCATTAGGTGATCGACACGTTTTGCAATCGAATTGAATAGCATGAGGGTGGTGTGAGTCCTGCCGGGTGTTGTGTTTACCGAAGCTCTGAATGTACAACTGACGATATGATATTCTGAACAATCTCTCACATCAATTTCCCACCCCGCCCGGGGAATTGTGGAAGACAACGGGTTCAATGGACATGAGAAGGGGTTTCACTCGATTCGGAGACGATGCGAAAGGGTTTCACTGCCGCATTGTACTGAGGGATGATGATGACCGAGAGGGTCGTACATATTCAACACACACACACACATTCGCAAAACCATAAAGTTGGAAAACACTAAAATTTCCATTCCTTGCAATTCTCAGCACCAAACAATAATTTTCGAGATGGTAGAACACAACCCTCAATACAAAATTGTATATCTTATGTAATTCCATTTCCTTATCGCGAAAATTTACCAAAACGCCCTTTCAACAGCGATTCTAAATTGCATTTTTGCACATCATTTCACCATCTGTTGGCATTCGTGTTGATCAAGGGGATTATTTAATAAATTTAATTAGTTGTCTAAACGACGCTTTCTTATGTTGACAAAACGACTAAAAGATTTTATTGATAAAACTCCGTTTTTATAAAAGTAAAAGCTTTAATGGTAAGAATTTTGACCAAAAAGGCGTTTTTTGTTCATTAAAATTATCGAAAAAGGCGCTCATCTGGCGTTTATTTAAAAGAACGCTCATTTAGCGCTCAAATTTTTATGAAAACATTCCTCAGGTAGTTTTTAATGTAAAAAAAAAACTTTTTTTTATGCATTCATATCTTATGCTTTATTCATGATTTTATATTTGGCAAGTCATTTTATTGCTTTTGAAATGAAAAACCTCTTCTTGATTTTCAAAAGCGCCTGTTTGGTATCTGTATTGTATCTTAAATGCGCCGTCTCAGCATTAAAGCTGTTTTAAAAGCGAATTTTTCAGAATAAACTTTCAAAAAGTTCAGTGAAGCGTATATAATTAAGAAACGTTCATGAGGCATTGACAATTTTTAATTAAAATCTTCAGCTTATCGCTTAAATTTTAAAAGCTCTGTTTTAAACCCATTGCAAAGCTAGTGATTGAACATTTTCTATAGCAAAGGTCTTTATCGATTTAATATTAAATAATATAGTAAAAATTGTACATAAAAACAGCAGACTTAACATTTTT
>CAKKOB020002915.1:0-10727 GCA_918844115.2 Phlebotomus perniciosus
TAGCGTGGAAGATTATAGGAGCAATTTAGAAACAACTGTCTAAGCAAAGTCTCTGGCTAAACTTAGGTCCATCGGAGCCCTAATAGCGATTACACACTTGAGGATAATCCGCGGGAGGATCATCTAGAGGATGATCCACCGAAGATCATCCTCGAGTGTGTAAAGGTGTGGATCATCCATAATTCGTGGATGATCCTGCACCTTTACACACTCAAACATGGATAATCCACATTTTGTGGATGATCCTCATCTTTACACACTCGAGGATGATCCTCTTTGTCGACCCCCACTAGCATCAACTTTGGTTCCTGCCGCACTCAACTTTTAATTAATTTGTTTATATTGACTCAAAAGCGTGAAGCAGTGAATGAAAATTGGGAAAATTAGTGATTTTCCGGAAAATTTGATGATTTTATTTCACGATTTCACAAATTTCCGCAAGAGTGCGCTGATGTTGAGATCCTCAAAAATGAGGATGATCCCTCGTTACATCGAGGGATAATCCTCGTTTGGGAGATCATCCTCCTGTCAGTCGTACACACTTGTGGACCTGGATCATCCCTCGGTGGATCATCCTCAAGTGTGTAATCGCTATAAAACACTCGACTGAATGAACGCCTAATCAACTGATTAGACTTGAATTTCATCATCCGTTGCAATCGCGGTAGCGCCGTTCATCTAATTATCCGTCTGTTACCGTCGCCAAACGGTTACAGATAGAGAGTTCGGGTCTCCAGGGGACCCCCCTTAATGTCGACCCTGGGATAAGAACTAGGTTCTTCAATTTTTCGGAAGAAAGCCCAAGAGCTTCCTGGCCAGGGATTATCTCTGGAAAAAAAAATCCAGTAACCAGTAATTTCTTCCGTGTTAGCTAGAGAATTGTTCTTCCTCTTATCCTTCGTGTTCTCTCCAATTTCCAACCCGTCATCCCATAACTTCCGGATCCATTAGATCAGGTATTAAATCCAAATTTAATCATTTGATTAGGCATCTATAAATTCGAGCATAATATCCTAAATTTATACCGTTGTTGTTGTATCAATAGCTATAGTTTTAGTGCATATTTTATAGTGCTCGGTGTTTTCCCTTTCACTTTGCTATCATTCTCGCCAAATTACTAAAAAAAACTAAGTCAAAAAATGATTTAGAAAAGAATAAAATAATTCATAAGAAACCTCAGCTTAGGACTTTAGTTAAAATAACATGTTGCATACTATCTGAAAATAAAGTGATATTTCATAATATAAATTATTTGATAAAATGTTCGTAATAAATTATTATTTTTTTTAACTGTTTTCTTTTAGTCAATCAACCCTACTTAGTACATTTCTTATTACATGTTACTGCGTGGCTCCAAAATGTGAAAAATTTTATTGAAGAGGAATATTATTATATTTTTTTTTCTTTTTCTTTTGACAAATTTAAAGACTTCTCAATGATGTGGTGTCTCGTCCGCCCTGTCACACACCCCCTAATAGTTTTTTTTTCTTATTTTTTACATTGATTCATTTCACATTCATTTCAAATAAATTTAGTAACAATGAAGTTTTTTTTTCAATAAAAATCTATGTAATACACATATTAATGTATATAATTTCTAGTCTTTTACATTATGTACAGCATATTTCACTCACAATATCTCTTCAGATCTATTATCTCATTATATTTATACAAACTTTCTTTAATGCGTGAAGAGAAATATATGTGAGGTTATCATATCATATACCTCAACTGTTTCGTCTTTTTCTTTTCTTATTATCATTTTATTACTCTTTGCAATCAATTCATAATTCCTTCTCAACTCTTTTGGCATCGGAATAGAATCACTTAAATATTCTGTTGTTCATTAAATCAAAAAAATTTCACTCATTTTTTCTTCTTCTATTTCTCTTTCCTTTTTCCTCATAAATTCGTCTCATTGAAGAAAAAAAGTTCATCAGCTAAATGGGATTTACATTTCTTTCATTATTTTTTTTTCTTTTCTTTCTCAATTTTTAGTCGATAGCGATGCAATATGAAAACCTTATAAATGACTCGATTTGCAACTAATACTAAGTACATAATGTGTATAAAAAAAAACATAACAATAAAAATTCTCATATTTGCCGTAAATGAAAACGATTGGGGGAAATTACAAACAGTTTCTTATCTTTGCACTTAGTAGTTCATTTCTTTAGGAGCTAAAATTTTATTGATTTCTCATTTCTTCTTCATCTTCTTGTTTTTTGTTTTTAAATGGCATTTTATTCAAAACGTTTGAAAATATATAAAGAGAAAAAAAAATGCGACAAGACTAAGAATTTTTGAGGGCGGGAGAGATTGGATTTTTTTTTCAGAAAAAAAGGAGAAGAAAAAAATTCACTTGGTAGCCGATGTTGACTGACTCTGCGGCCCAATCGTATCACAACGTCTATAGTAGAGCAAATAGGGAACTTTGGGTAAATGTGGATGGAGGACAGTTTGCTCTGACACGGACCTCACAATGCTGTCGTCATATCTGATCCATGATGCATATCCGATGTTGAAGACATCAGTTATATAATGTCCCTTCGACGCCTCCTTCCCATCATGATAAACTACAGCGAATAATTTGTATTGTCTCTGTTTTGGTACGCATTTCTTCGATGAAAGAATTTCTAAGGAATAATAACAAAAGAATGATATAATATAATTTTTCAAATTATAGAAAATATATTTCAATTAAAACTCACTTGTATCAATTCTCAGTTCAATGGGAAATTCAACAGTTTTGAGAATCTTTGTGCAACTGTCCATCTTGTAGTCAAACCACTTGAGATGGAGAATCAGAACAACGGGCAATTTCTCAAGAGTCACTTGCTGCCATGCGGCCACCTCCTGATTCGTCTTTGAGCACGTTACACCCTCCAGTTGATCTTTTACGACTAGAATTTCAAGGGCTTCCTTAACAGATTCTGCTTTCTATTGAACAAAAATAAGACAAATTACTATATCTAGATAAGAGATGAAAACAAAAATACTCTATATTACCTCAATATCAAGTTGAAGAGTGAAAAAGGGTTGAATGACGTCCGTCGAGTGATCACCCTCGCGTTGAACACGTGATCTCAGTTGACCACCAAATATGTCACTAATCGGTGTCCTACCGAAATCTGTAGTTCTTGTTACAGTCCCCTTGTTGCGATTGCCATAAATCACTTGCCAATCGTCACCACTCTCCTCATTCTGAACTTCTCCATTTGCCTGCTGTTGTTGCTGCTCACCATTTGACATGTTTGATTGTTTATCCACCAATTTCATCAGCTGTTATATTAAATAAAAAAAAAAATCTTTTACTATGAGAAAAAAAAATCAAAAACACACAATCAAATTACCTCCAACATTTCATCATTCAGTCCATTTAGAATGAAACCGAGAAACTCTTCAGCATCTTCTTGTCTGCCCTCAACATGAAATTCTGATCGACTGCTACTGAGCATCTTGTGAATGACAGTAGGTTCAAAGGCCATATCACACATCAAGTCAATCTCATCTTTCCCCTTTGAGCCCTTCTCCCTCTTCCCAAGCCGTGCACCCGGTGGCATTGTTGAGAACTCCGACACGAGCTCCACCCTGTTGAGCAAATTAAGTAGATTTTTCTCTTAGTACTTTGTATTTCCTCTCATTATTAGTAAAAACAAAACTTAGTTGATCAGGCATGATTTTTACTAATTTTTCGAGACATTCCTTGTCAATTTTGTTCCATGGTTACCCTAATTTTCGTCTTTGAGTTCTTCAACTATGTGTAGCAATTTTGTTCACCATGTACGTCGGTTACAATTATCCCCCAATAATTCTCTATTGGATTTAAGTCCCAGGAGACAACAGTCCAGACCAAAACCTGAAGATTTACCTCTTTAAACCATGCCGTAACATGTCTTTTTTGTGAATCGCGTGGTTCTCTTGTTAAAAAATCATGCTGTTCATCCAGAAACGAAACTAAAACGTTCTCCGAATTCATTTTCGGGCTTATTCAGTAAATTGGTGCTTTCCAGTAAGCAATTTTCTAGTCGTGAACACAAGTTGGTGAATCTATCACAGTGAACTTTTCACGAATTTTAGAATACGGGGTCACTCAAAATTCTTGTTTGAAACGAAGAGTTAAAAAAAATCATGTCGCACGCAGAAATCTTTGCATTTATCATAAAGGATCATTATAAAAAAAATTAGTGTTTTAGTAGTATAGTGTTTCTGGCTTTTCTTTGACTAGTTTCCAAAAGGGAATTAATCATACACACGCCAGAGAATATTGTCCCCATGCTTTGCACACTGTCTCAAAGAGGGAACCCATCCCCTAATAGTAAGGGGAGAGTTCATTTGAGAAGCCGGCTTAAATGCGTGGGTTACCTTTAAAGAAAAACAAAAATAAATATATTTAGAGGACTTACATAGCATCAATTATGGGCGTTGAACTCTTTTGGCGAAAAGCTGGCGGTTCAAGTGGTATCTTCTTCATCATGTGGTAAAATGGTGGACATGCAACAAGAGCTTGTAGGATAGCATTGATGTAGCAGAAATTTGATCGATTTGTTAGGCCACGTGGACACAGAATAACGCTGCTATTGTCAATTTGGTATTTTGAGAAGAAGTCTGCGCCATGGAGAAGTCAATTAGAATTATAAGGATTGTTTTTTTTTATATAAATTGAATGACCTCTATTTACCTCCCAATTTAAAACAGCGATCATCAATGGCGGCTTTAGCTGATTTACCCAGAACTGTTGGTGCTTTAGCCAGAGCCGCAGCCTGAGCTGGTGGCAGTCCCATAGCAGATGCAGCTGAGTACGAGAGACCATCAATTGGGAGAGTTTGTGTTGCTTCGAATGGTGGCACCTTAGCCACTGGTTTCTTATTTCCACTAAGTGATTGTCCTCCACCCGACAACACGGACGATGTCGAACTGTCGGATGAGAAGAGACTCGCCCATGATTTGCTCGGTGGAGCAACGCTCGCCGGAGTAGCGGCGGCGGCTGCAGTGACCACAGAAGCACTTCCTCCTCCTCCTCCTCCTCCGACTGGTGATGTTGATGTGGCCACATTGTTGGTCTCCAATTTTACCTTTTCACTACTAGTAGTCTCAACTGGGGCACCATTTGTGGTCACTTTCAACATCACATCACTGGTGGTGGTGGTGGTGGTCACATTAATTTCCGGCAAGGAGGAAGTTGTGAACTGTATTTGAGGTAGAACTTCCACTTGTTTCGATTCAAATGTCGTCACGGAGGATGTTGATGGTTTTACATCAACATTCACTTGATGGGACATTGGAATTGCTTGTACTGTCTTATTCTGTAATGTTGACGACACTTCAGTCTTTTTCTCTACCACCACCACATCCGACAATACCGCCGCTGTCGCAGTGTTGTGATCATTCTGATGATTCGGTGATTTTGGATAATTTTCAATTACCTTTGGCACTTGTGCTGTGGCATTTGACAAGGCCTAAAAAATATTTTAAAAAGAAAACATTTAACAAGTGTTAATTTTAAAATCGACAAGTCGAAGCTTAATATGCACCAGAATGGCTTGTATGTTTCTCTACTACGATCAATCTTAAAGAATAATGAAATAATCATTAATAAAATTGATCAACTCTCGAGAAACTCACTCCAAAACTGCTCATATTCCACGATTATGAGTAACAAAAATAGTTTACTCAAGTTAGTAGTAGAGACAGAAATGGAAATGCTCTTCCACATGTGTAACACTGATTATTCCTTTTTGAAAAAAAGTAGAATAATCTGCTGACTTCATGTGGAATAACAATAAAATAAATTGCTAAGAAGAAGAAAAAGTTATCAGTGACTCACCTTTCCGGCTGTTTTCTGATTAACAGCAGCAAATGGTGGCGGAGACACTTTGGCCTGTTGCTTCACATCAGCATTGTGGGTTGTCTGTGACGTTGTTATTGGTGGCGTCGGTTGAGGAAGTGCCGTCACTGAGACACTCGTTGTACTCTTCTTATTCCACGCCGGTGGCTTCTGTCCACGATCATTTTTAATCATAAGCTTATCATTTGTCATCTTCACGAGACGATCATCTTGCTGCTTCAGAGGCTTAACCACGTTGTTGTTATTATTGGGAGCAATTGTTGGCACATTCTGTATGTTTGTCACATTTATGAGGATATTCGTCGAAGAGGAGCCACCACCTTTTATGTCTTGCTGACTATTATTGCTGCTACTGATCATCGCATTTGTGTGATTGGTGAGTGTTTGAGGCAGAACAATTGCATTATTTGCTGGTGATTCAACAACTTTCACGATATTCTCCTCCACAATTGGTTTCTGTTCAACCACCTCACACTGCTGGGGCGGCGGCGGCGGGACTTCATGTGGTAGCGGCATCTGCTGCTGTAGCTCAACTTTTGTCGGCATCATCATCTCCTGAGATGTTGTCTCAGCAGCAACTGAAATGGGCAGTGATGGGGCTGGAGGAGATGCCTGTGTCATTGTCTTTGACGGATTATAGTCTGGTTGTGGTGGCAGCATTTGCTGATGTATCATTTGATTCTGCTGCTGCTGCTGCGCCTGCTTCAACTGTTGCTCCATCGTCATGAAGTTCGCCACATCAGGATTCAGTACATGATGACTTGTCTGGGGGGTCGATGTCTGCTGTTGTTGAGGAGGTGATATCATTTGTGGTGGCATCATCAGGACATTGGGCGGCTCCTCCAGAATATCTGGCTGCTGCACAAAAATCTCCTCATGACCCTGAGGTCCGCCACCTGACATATTGGGCTCCAATGAGTACTCCAATGGCATTTGTGAATGCCACATCTGACCCATAACACCCACACTTCCGTCACTCATGACACTCTGATCGTCAACCCCCTTGTCGTCAATCATCGCAAACTCACCGGGTGACATTATTGGCGGTGGATAGACAAACATCCCGTGTGGCGGTCCATAGGTCATCTGATGTCCACCTGAATACATCGTATGATAGAGTGGATGTCCGGCGGCGTGCTGGGCAGCAGGATGGGCGATCTGGTTGTGGGGTGTGTAGTAACTTGGATACTGGTAGTAGAAAGGATGTGCATATCCTGGGGTTCCCATTATCTGTTGTGGATCCATCATGGGTGGCATCAGCTCTTGCGGAGGAGCACCAGTGTTCTGTTGCTGCTGCTGCCTCTGATTCATCACCTGCTGAGTATCTTGGTGCTGACGAGACATATAATCACCACCGCCTCCTCTCCTGTGTGAACCACCTGATTTATTTCCACGTCCTCGCCGGGAGCCACCACCACCTCCTCCTCCTCCGCCACCCATTCTCATGTTCGGCATTGACGGCTGCTGATGAACTGATGTTGTCTGATCATGTTGTGCCTGAGATGTGACATCAGTGGGTATGAAGGCCGGGGCAGTGGCTTGCATATACTGCTGTTGCATCTGAGGACCCATAATACTATGATGAACATTCACATTTGCTGTCACATTGCTCACATAAACATTGCCGGGGATCGATGGCTGCATCATCTGGTACATGTGAGAGCCCTGCGACAGATATGTCGGCTGTCCACCACCTTGTCCACCTGCAGCATACATCGTAGCCAGGGGTGCTCCACCACCAGTTGTCTGCTGCGGTTGCCCCGATGATCCTCCTTGTGACTGCTGATGTGGCGGCATTTGATGCTGAAGGTGCGAATGAGGTGGCGACATTTCTGTACTCGATTGCTGATGCTGAGGAGCCTGATGCTGGTGAGGTGGCTGTTGTGGCTGCTGCTGCACGAATTCCGTGTAATCTGTCGTCACAGACGATTCCGTTTCTGTCTCAGATGGTGTCTTCTCGTAATTATTGCCATTCACTAGAAGAAAAACAAAGGGAAAACATTTTGATCACTTCATTAAAATCTACACCATCCAGAAAAAAAAGACTAGAATACAAAAGAAAGAAAAAAAAAACATATATTAATGTACATATATTACTCTATCATGAATCTCTAGTCATGGGTGCCTCACTGAGAAAAACGTTAATTTTTTTTTGAGTTTCATTCCTTTTATCAAAATCTCTTTCAAAAATTTTCAATATTAAAAATGTTCAGAAAGCGTCAAAAGGGAATTCGGAGTAACGTTTGATGCTTAATCTAATTTCCTTCTCAGCTTAGACTAAAATAATCGAAACTGCATAGCTTTTCAGTCATTTTATATTATATTTGTTGTTTTTCTTTAATTTTGTATAGTCATTTCTTAAAATTTTGAATATTTTCACGCACTTTGTTTCTCGACGAACAAAAATGTGAGTTGAGATTACCTACTGCTAAAAGTCATGATACGACCCAACAGTCCTCAAAGGGTTAACCCTAAAAATTTCACCAGTGAGGCTACCACCTTAGAGCAATTGAATAAAAAAGCTATGAAAAATTAAACTTAAAAAAAGCCCCTGTCCTGCTTTGTTACAGGAAAGCAGCTAAATTTCAATGGAAAATCCGGAAAATTCATTTTAAAGAATTGATTTATAAAATTCTAATTAAAGCACTAGGTATATAGAAAAAATAGGTAAAATTATAAAGAAGATTGTAAAACATAAAATTCAAAGTTTCTCAATATGAAATTAAGCTTTTCTTTTTGCTGTAAATGTGTGAAAGTTAAATCCTGTCCGTCCTGTCCATTAAAAATTTGTCAGTGTGTTTTGAAAAGAATTGACACGCATGAATAAAAAAAAATTAAAGAATAATAAGGACAAACAAGAGGTCAGGAAATAAGGATATTGCTTGCAAAATAATAATTTAATGAAAAAAAAACTTGCAAAAATCTATTTAGGAATTGATCTCTTTTTTTCTTTACCTGCAGCACCCGCAACGGCTGGCATGCTCAAAGGCACAGCTGCCATGGGGGCCAAAGTCGGTTTCACAATGGCGTAAATCGGGAGCGCCGCCGCTGCCGCCAATGGTGGTATCAAACGCGGCATCAAACTGCGTACCAATGGCGTAGCCGTGGCTTGCCCTAACACAACACATTCACATTTATCAATTAGGATCTCGATGAGATATTTAAGAAAAATATCCTTGCAATTCTTTTTTTGATTCAAATCCATTCGATTTTTTTTTTAAATTTTGTCCTATCCGTAAATTTAGGGCCGTGAATGTTTTTATTATTGATTTTTTATACGCTAAATATAAAATAGATTTGCATATTAAGATGATCTTAGTAGAACAGCAAAAATCCAGCCACTTTTATAGCTGCCACCTAATAAATCAATGTCAGCAGCCTTATCTTTAAATTTATTTTGCTTAGCAACAAACTGTAGTGCATTTTTTACATAACTTTCTATAATATGACTTTTCCCAATTATTATTAAATATATGGAAATGAATTTGAGTTTTCTCCTAGGAGAGATTTTTTTTGATAAGCTAAGAAGAAGAAAGAGACAGGTGTTTTATCTTACCATACGAAGCTTCGTGCCAACTGTTGATCACCGCTGGATCATGTTCGAGCTCCTGGCGCCCAAGACTGTCTCCCTGAGCCTGTGAATGCTGCTGAGGAGCCCTGTGAGCACCACCTTCGTTGCTGTTGCTGTTGACGACAAATCCACCAAGTGCTGCGTTCTGTTGTTGTTGTCTGTGTTGGTGATGCTGCTGCAAAGAATCATGCACCCAGGCCACGTGTGCTTGTTGCTTCTCACTCGGATATAATGTTGTTGCAAGTTGACTTCTTTCGGTATCATCGACATCAGAAAGGTCTAGGAATTCATAGCACTCCTGTGTCGCCTGGAAAGCCATCTTTTTCTTAATTCATCGACATTTAGGACAATGGTTACTCTTTGCAATAGTATATAATATTTATGTGAAAGTATGGGAGACATTTGGGAATGTCCCTTTAAGGAAACAAACACTGAACACTTAGAGAGACTGTGATAGCCTTTAAAATCAAATGGGAAATTTATGTATACCCAATTCTAAAGAGATTTATCCTATACCCCTACCACCTCTTTGGCTACAATTTAGAGCAGGGATTGTATTTTCTAAAAGTCCCCGGGGCAATTGACTTTCGAAAAACCTTAAAACTTTCAAACAAGATAGAAAGTTTTGTGCCTGAAAATATGCAAAATACAGACGTTTTCATTTACTTTTTAGACGCACCTACATAAGCCGATATCAAGAATCTCGGTGGCCGTGAGGCCTAAAGAGCAAATATTCGGCAATTCGAATGGATTCGAATAACACGGGTATAGTGCTAGTGGTGCTAGTCACTCCCAAGCCTGCGCTTCCTTAATCCTAATATCCTTTCTCTTCAAATTTTTCGATTCGAGATATTTCGAGGATCGGGAAATTCCTTTGCCAAACGCAGGTCTATCGAAGCCCCGAGCTTCGTTTTAGATGCTAAGGCCCTTTACACACATGGGTTTAACCGAGAGAAGGTTTAGCCAGTTTTAGAGCCAAAGACAGGTCGTACGCACTATAAATGCGGCTTAGTATTCAGAAAACAGCAATTTTGATTATTGTCGCACTGAAATTGTCATTGATTGAACTGTCTTCGGCTCTAAACCGGCTAAACCTTCTCTCGGTTAAACCCCATGTGTGTAAATGGCCTAAGTCTCCACGCTAAGCGCAGGTCTGCCGAGGCCCTTAGAGCCAAAGACAGTTCAATCAATGACAATTTCAGTCCGACATTAATAAAAATTGTTGTTTTCTAAATGCTAACCCGCGTTTATAGTGTGTACGAGCTTATTTTAGCTATAAAATGGCTAAGTCTTCTCTCGGCTAAATCC
>CAKKOB020002916.1:0-10723 GCA_918844115.2 Phlebotomus perniciosus
AAAAATTTTATAAAAAGTGGACATTAAAGGGAAGTTTAGTCACTTAGGAAGAGATGATTGTGTTCAAATTATAAATCTCAACGAGATAAGATAAGAAATTAGGCCGATAAAATTTTCAAAATCCTCAGCAAAATGCTTAACGATTTGACTCATTTTTCATCGTTTATCGCATCATTTAAATATTTCCCTCAAAACATATTTTATTTATCGAAGAAAACATTATTTATCAATTCCTCATATAATAGCAAACAAAAGATTATCGATTTTGGATTTCTCTAAATTCTGCATTGATAGAAAATCGAGTTTTCTTTTAGTGGCCCATAAGGGGTGCCGACACCCTATGCATCATTTTTGCAGAACGAAAACTAAAATGTAAAATGTAGCAAGTTATTAGGACTTCCTAGGGCTTTTAGGGGACTCGAACTATAAAATAAAGAGTGAGAAAAATATCTTCTTTTATTACATTTAATAATGGTTTTTCTTTTCTTGTTTTTGAGTGATTTTGTTTGTTAAAGGGTGTGACTTTTTGGTCAGTAAAATATTCAATTCGGTCATTGGTAAATTAAAATTAAAAAATCATTCCAAATCACTTATAATGAACGCTACGCGCTAAAGCAATGTTGCAAAATAACCCTCCAAGCACTTAGGTATAAATTATTATTCTTTATTTTCAACATTAAATTTTTACTGACCAAGCTAAACTTTTGGGTTTCAGATTGAAGAAAGGAACTTCAGTTTCCATCTGATTAAAGTTTTGAGTCTAAGAAGGTTATTTAGCTTATCTGTATAAACAAATATGTATGTTCATATTTATTGATTCCCAATCAAGTTTTATAAAATGAAACTCATTACATTCGATTAGCTTAATTTCTGCTGAACGAAAACAGAAAATTCTTATGATAAGCAAGATATTTAATATAATCCCTTGTCAGATGCAAATTCACTCTCAGTCCAGCTATTTTACGCCAAAATGGCTAATAAAAAGTTCTCTCCGTTTGCAATTTTGTACTTAGTTGCATTAGGGGCAGGTAACATAAATAAAATAATTGTAGGATTAGTATTTTGGTGATATATTTATTAAATATTTTCCTTTTCTTGTTTCCGTTTAGTGATGACTCTATCACATCCTGGTGGTAGGTGTAGGCCACCTGGGATATATCTACATTGTGTATTTCCCCGAGTTTGCCCAAACCTTTTCCCCCAAACTCACTCTGCTTCCTCTGCTTCTATGAATGTGATCTCCACAATTCCTGCATTTCCTCAAAGTGTCACCCCCTCAGCACCCACAAAGGTTAAGTCCCCAACTCCCCCAAAAGTTAAACTCCCAATTTTCCCAGTTCCTCCAACTGTTACCCCGCGAATCCCGCCTAAGGCACCAAAACCACCAAAGCTGGCAGCAGAGGAAATCGAGGAGAAACATTAAATTAAATGAATAAAGTTAATCTGGGAATCAATCCAAATGGAGTGAATGATCTCATTAATTCTCCTCCCTCATAAGATGATGGTCGGCTGTTTTGCATGTTGTCTGCAGACCAAAAGAAAAACATCTCTTGGCGCGCTTTTCTCTCTTTTTCACTTTCATGCTGACCACAAGGGCCCGAATCATCGCGGCGTGTCGCTCAATTAATGTATTGCGAAGAAAACAAAATGGAAAACCAATATTTCTCTTTTTTTTTTCTTGCCAACAAAAAGAAAATGCAACAAAACGGAAAGGTGATTCACATGGGAGTTGAACGCACACATCTTCATCATGGGTGATTTTTCATAATAGATATATAGTCTCCGAAGACGATGGCCCATTGAAAACAATACCAAATGGATAAAACTTCTCTAAAAGCCGATCAATGGCAAGTCAGACACCGTTTCTTTGGATGTGCTTCACATGCAACCATGGACTTGCACTTCAGTGCATCTGGTCGTGTTTGGGAGTGAGGCGAAAGTCAATTATCGCTAATTATTTTCGCACCACCCCCAAAGATCCAGCCAAGCAGTGAGGCTATATAAATGCGGGAGTATCGTGAGGAATCTCAACAGTAAACTTGTTTCGCTGAAGTTAGGTAGTTCGAAATGAAGTTTACGGTAAGGCTCTTGTGTGATATAAAGTGTGCTTAAGTGTGGTTTATATTCCCCATTCTGGATTACGCTTTATAAAGTGGATTAAGTGATGGGTCAGCTCTTGGCTTTTGATGATTGTGAAGTTGAGAGTTCGAATCCCGGCAATGTCAGGACTTTTTTTTACCTCTGATTCTCAAGCAAATGAAATAAGACGCTGCTCAGCAGTTAAAAAAGCAACTTGCATTTTAAAGAATTAATTTCCGCCAAGCGATATACTTCAGTGGAAATGATTTTTTTTCGCCAATCCTGATTAAAGATAGATGAATGAAACAACCTCGTTAAGATTAAATAATGTTAGTGATATTTAAGTGATCAATCTTCCTTTCCCATTTCAGGGACTCTTCCTCTTAGTTCTATCAGCTGCGACGATCGCTGCGTCCGTGGAGGATGGTCAAAAACAGATCGAAAGTGCAGATGACTTAGCGAATGGGGGTGATCTCGAGGGGGCCGAGTCCACTATGCACGAGGATATCGTGGCGGCGCCCTCTCGCCACATCGAACGGCAGTGGAAGGTGAAGCCCGTGAAGAAGTCCCTGCCCGGTGGCGGGAAGCGCGTCACAGTGCACATTGTAGAGACGGGTGGCAGTGGCCCCAAGAAGAGCGCCAAGGGACCAACAAAGACGCCACAGAAGAAGTCACAGCAGCAGAAGCCAGCACCACCACCAAATACAACCAATGCACCTAGTAGCACCAAAGGCAAGGGTGGTAGTCATCGTATCGATAGTCACACCCACTCTGAGGAGATTCACGAGATCATTCTGCCCGCCGAGCAGGAGATCCTCTCATCAGGACACTCTGAGCAGGTGGCACACTTCCCGCAGACCAAATATGAGATCATCGCCGCAGATCCCGTGTCGCAGGAGACGAGGAAAGAGGAGCCACCGAGGGAGAGGATCAAGGTGAAGCACCACCATCACCATCATCATCACAATCATGTGAAAACGGTGGTGAAGAAGGTGCCCGTTGAGGTGCCAGTTGAGAAGGTCGTCCACGTTCCCGTGGAGAAGCTCGTGCATGTGCCCAAGCCCTATCCAGTTGAGAAGCTGGTGGAGAAGATCGTTCACGTGCCCGTGGAGAAAATTGTTCACGTCCCGAAACCCGTGCCCGTGGAGAAGATCGTCGAGAAGGTGATTCGTGTGCCTGTGCCCAAGATCATTGAGAAGCCCGTTCCCGTGGACAGAATTGTGGAGAAGATTGTACATGTGCCCAAGATTATAGAGCGCGAGAAGAAGGTGCCCGTTGAGGTGAAGGTGCCCTTCCCCGTGGAGAAGTTGGTGCACGTACCGAAACCCTATCCCGTGGAGAAGATCGTAGAGAAGGTGGTCCAGGTGCCGATACCCAAGCCCTATCCCGTTGTTAAACACATCCACGTGCCGGTGGAGGTGAAGGTACCAGTTCCCGTTCACAAACCAGTTCCCGTGCACATTGAACGGAAGATCAAGGTGCCCGTCCAAGTTGAGAGGAAGGTGAAGGTGCCCGTTCCGTATCCAGTCAAAGTGGAGGTGGAGAAGAAGGTAGCTGTGCCCTATCCCGTCAAAGTGCCCGTAAAGGTCTACATCCCGCAACCCTATCCAGTTGAGAAGAAGGTCGAGGTGAAGGTGAGAGACTACTCACCGCCGCCGCAGCCGTCGCACTACAAGGACTACAAGAGTACGTACCATAAGGACTCCTCGTATTTGAAGGACCCCTATCCGAAAGAGTCTTACCCAAAAGAGTCTTATAATATTAAGGACACCAACTCCTACAAGCCGACCAGCAGCAGCGACTACCGGCCCCACAGTTACACCTACTACACCACGCAGTCCACCCACGATCAGTCTCCCTACGACACGCAGTCCAGCCTGGATCAGTCCTATGACACGCAATCCAATGACCAATCGCCGTACGGCACCGAGCACACCTACCCACACTACAGTCAACCACCGACGGCGCCCAATGACCATCTCTACAGCGTCGAGTCGGCCTACCCTGTACCCCAGTATTCGCAGAATGAGTATCAGAAACAGGACAGCTTCTACAGCACAGCCGAGGCGCGAATTCAGCCAGTTCAGCTGGACTCGGACGCTTCGGCGACTGAACTGAGTCAGCAGTACATGGCAGCCGTAGCCGCGCCCCCTGAGGCCTCAGCCTTCCAAATCAACGTGCCAGATCCCGGCAGTCAGGCCGAACCGATGGCCTTCGCAGCCAGCGAGAGTGCGCCTCAGTATGACGCCGGCTACCAACCTATGCACCTGCTTCATGTCCACCAGCTCGAAGAATTCCACGGTATCTCACCTGAAGCGACGGGCTTCGCCTTGGCGCACGAGTGAGCGCGCTAGCTCCTAACCATTTATTACCGAAGGCGATTTAGTGAATTGGACTCAAATGAGAGGACACAACGAGAGACTGCCACACTATGTTTAGCTAACGATATTTTAGTTTTTTTTTTTGTAATTTAAGCCTCCAAGAACAGACACAACACAGAAACCAGCAAAACACAATCCCTCTCTTCTCTTTTTTCATAGTTCGTAAGGTCACACATAGATGGGTCTCTTTGGATGGGAAGGACAACGTGGGAAGATGATGCGATTTTCCCGCGCGAAAACCAACGACCGATGTAAATGATAAGTGAAGGGTGGAAAAATTGAAATGATATCGAGAGAAAAAAAAACATTGTATAAAATCGTGTAAATGTGATATGAGAAAATGCTGAAAAAATGATACAAAAAATAAAAAAATATTTAATTTTGAACACATCTCTGTTTCTCAAAAGGGAGAGTCTGTGCTCTTTTGGTTGACTGGCTCAGCGCTCGCAAAAAAATTCCCTTTCTGCAACTTTTCCATCTCTCACGCAAATAGCAAGAAGTTAAAATTGAGAGAAAATATTATCTATTTTCACCCTCAATGATTTTCACGTGAAAGAATCACGAGACTTTTTCTTTTCTTCCACCGCTTAACTGCTCATCATTGCATCAATTAGAAGCTAATAATATTTTCGCGCACCTCAATCACGCCCGCTTATTTGTAATTCGCTATCAAATATATTCGCTTGAAGTGTTTGGAACATTTCCCAATTATAAATTTTCGTATGGTTTTCCTGGTGATGACAGGCAAATTGAATAATATGTAAAAGAAAATGAGATTACGCAATAATTAATGGGTCAAGCTAGAGGAAGTTGTTACATATTCAAGACATTAATTTATGGTGGCTGGTTTCTTTTTCATAAAATTTCCGGATAGAATTCATTGCATTTTATTGGCTCACAATTAAATATATTGGGAGTAAAACGTGCTCAATCGACACTTGAAATTATGCGCAATTAATAAAAATTTTGAATTCTTGAAAAAATCTACACAAAATGCAAAAATTGACTTATCCAATTGGAATTGTTTAGTTTTCTTTGCTGTTGCTGATTAAATGAATTGTTTGCTAATCAACAAATAAAATCTTAACGCCTTGGACCCCTTCCTTAAACGGACTTTAAGATTATAAAAAGGAATTTAACAATATTGAGTTCAGAATATTGAATCTGGTCAAATCGCGTATTTTAAGCAGATTATGCACTTGAAAAAACTCATTTTTAGCAGTTTTTCGCGGGAAAAACTCCCAATGAATATCTTTTTCACTTTTATTTTACGAATATGATCATTTTGTAGGGCGAAAAAACGCAAAATTATCAATCAAAATGCATTTAGACAAATTTTAGTTCTTATTTTCAAAAGATTGTAATGCTTAGTGTGGATCTAGCGGCTCAAGGTTTGTTTGAATTAAAACATTAAAGCCTAAGTACTTTAAAACTTAAGGCTATCCTAAACAAAATGGTTAGCCTAAAGCTCAAAGTTCACTTAAAGCTTGAATTCCTTGAATTGCTTAAGGCATGGCTTAAACCTGAAGATAAGTCAACTTTAGGTAATAGCTGGCATACGCTTACGACTTAAGCCTCGAAAAGTTTTATGTTGCTAATGAAAAAGAACGAGACTTAAGTCGTAAGTGTGTGCCCGCTATAAGTGAAGCCCAAAGCTGGCTTAAGACTTAAGTCTAGCTTGAAGTTTAAGACTGACTTAAAGCTTGAAGTTTGGGGTTATATTTAGGCTTATTTTTCATTAAAAAATCCATTTTGACCAAAAATATAAAGCTATTTAACAGTGTGGATCTATCTCAAGTTGTAAGAGATTTTACATTTACAATTTTGATTTATTTATGTAGATTTAGAAGAAATTCAGAGATTAATTGGTCTACCTAATGGCTACTAAACTCTATTATGGATGCTCTTCTGTCTATGCAAACCTGAATATTTTCTGTTATCATAGTTGCGCTGTCTCTATTGACGAAACTGAGGAGCTATAATAAAATGATCTGATTACCTACTGGATTAACGAATTCTCGAGTGCTGCTGAGTTGCTAATCAAAATGGCGCACAATGGCGGATGCTGAGTGACTGAAAACGCGTAAAAACTCACCTTACTTTCATTTCTAATGCGCAAATTCTCTATTTTCCTATTAAATGGTGATTAATCCTTTACAAGAATACCAAAAAATCGCTGCAAATGTCAATTTTTCATTTTTAAGTCACTAAAATGCTATTTTCGTAACATTTCCGAAAACTTTGTTGTAGGTTTCTTCAAAATACAACCTATTATTTCTAGATCTTCAAGGTTTAAAGGTTTAACCCATTTATTACTCCGCAAGTAAAAACTCTTTATTTTGGTTTTATGACGGTTCAATGAGGTAGAAAAATTACCACAATAAATGTCGATATCTAGAACTTTCTTAAAGGTAAACATAACAATAAAATTAAAAACGGGGTAGTTTTGTACAAAACGTTTAATTTGCAAAACCTCCTTATTTGTGTACAAAACTGCCCCACAATGAGGCGATTTCAAGAAAATGCATTATAATTTCCAATATATTATATGATTTTCTGTCTTTCTGGAAAAAAACTACCTCCACAAAGTCAAATATCAAATTTTTTGTCCTAAACTACCCCGCTATCCTCTAATAAATATGTTGGAGATAAAACTGAGGTATTTTTTTGCATTTTTTTCACAAATCTTCTTTAGTTTCTCTATGAAATTTCTCACTGAAAATTTCTCTTCTTATTGAAACACTCTCGAATGTTCTAGAAGAGGATCAAATGGCAAGAAAAAAATATTCCAGGTCAGGCAATAACCCGATGTTATTTTATGGAATTCTCTCTCACCCTTCCAAAATCCCATTCTTAACGGATTGGGCTATGAAAGATCATCGTTTTGTGGCTCATATATTATCTCTCTTTACATAATATGCACATTATAAAAAAATATTTACAGAGAATTCATTTGGATTTTCAGCAAAAAGGGGAAAGGCGAAAAAAAAACACTCACTGGATGAGAAGAATGAGTCAATATCTTGTACTTTGACCTGGATTACTCCTGCTTCAAAGCTCCCATGTCCTCGAGAATGGTTTGCAGATTGTCTGGCACTCGTCCAGCGTCCAATTCCAGGGCCAGCAGCCGATACTACAGAAAGAACAAGTTCATTTTATGAGTCAAACAAAAGATTCAGAGGCCAGAAAATCCCTCTATTTTTACCCTCTCCAGTTCACTCCTGAGTGTGAGAACGGCTTTTTCTCGATCGGTCACCAGCTCTTCCAAATACTGATAACGAAGTTTCTTTCTGGCCCTGCACTCCCTAGCGCTCTGACGACTTCTCTCTGCTCAATGTTAAAATCTTTCTGTTAGTGTCATCGTCATCCAATTATTTTCGGGTGAGTTTTTCCCCAGGAAATCGACTCACCTAATTTCGCCTTCATGTCGATTTTCTCAGTTGAGGCTTTTCTTCCCGGTTTCCTGCCGCGCTTTCCCGTCTCTTTGCGCTCCTGCAAAGTTATGGGATGAAAGTTTTGGCGCGAAAGTTTTTGCTTTCGGAAGGCTTAGAATTCTCCCTCAAATGACCAATTTCCTAGACTTTATGCAAATTTTAGTGTTTTTAGATAAATTTAGGACCCAAAAGTGTTTATCCCAGGGAAATTAAGTGGAAAGCAAGTGTATTAAAATTCTAACACCTAAATTGGCCCACCCTGTGCTTTTGTGTAGCTTTTCTTCGCGGCCGCAAGTAAAGTGCACGAAAATGGGGAAAATAATTTGTGCGCAATAAAAAATATTTGTTTTTCTGCAAATCTATGCAATTTTCCCAGCATGATTCACATAAAAATCAAAAGAAAAGCATATTTCATCATCTTCTGGATCAATTTGGATTAATTTGAGAGGGAAATTTGGGAAAATACGCTGGAAAATGGGGGAAAATGTTCTACTCACTGGTTGGGAGGGAATCTCCTCTGCATTCACAACATCCTCGTAATCCATCTCTTAAATCCACTGTAAAGCTCTCTGGCAATCTCTAATCTCTCACTTTATATGAAAATCCACAAGTTTTCACTAATTTTTCACGCTTTTTCCTCCTTGTTTTTCCAGACACCCTCAAAAACTTCTTGACAAACTTTTCACCACAAAACTCATCGATTGTTCTGTCAGTAATCTACGCATTCATCGATTACACTGCAAAAAAATATGAATCCGAATCCAACGGTTCCCGATCCCACCGTGGACAGAGACGTAATTTTCCAGGGAAAGCTGGAAAACTCTGGACGAAAGGTGAAATCTGACGAGAGGCAGTTCTGGTGTATGTGGAAGAATGAGTATCTCGTGGGGAAAGTGCAGAACGGGGAAAAAGTGTGCTTTCGCATCATCGATATGACAACGATGAATTATCGCGTGACACGAATTCCCATCGATCGGAAGTTGAAATTCGAAAATGGCTGTTACCTGCAACTGTTTCACCTCTATCACGACTCCATCCTCAATCTGGCAATTGTGGACTCTCGTGATGAGGAATCACTGGTTTTCCTTCAATTTGATCTCAACACCTACCTGACCACCTACCATCCCGCCTTGCCGATGGCCACGAGGGGCTTTGCGAGGGAAATGACGCCGCGAAACACTGTTCTCTGGGGTGATTACTTCTACTTCGTGCGGAGGGTCGTCCTGGAAGCCCGGAAGCGGCAAATTCACGCGGAAGTGTATCGCTACAATCTGAAGAAGAAGGGGAAATTGCGGTGTGTGAGTCGTGTGCCTACTCCGGACTTTCCTAGCGGCTTCTCAAACATCATCTACGACGCCATTCATAGTGACCGGACGGGTGTTGTCCTGTTTGGCGTCAGGACACCCAATGGGCTGCCGTACACGGAAAAGGTGGCCCTCTTGGACGTCCGGAGGAATCGCTGGACTCTCTTCCCCTACCGACACTGCCTCAAGACCTACACTCCGTGTGCATCGCTGGAGCGAACCTTCCTGGCGGAAAGTGGAGGCGATCTGCTGTTCGTTAAACGCACGCTGGGCCTGGAGCTCTGGCTGCACAACATCTTCACGCGTCGCTCCAGCCTCGTGTCCAGAATCACTGGATTCTACGTGGAGCTGGTGCATCGCATCTCGCGCAACAACATCCTGATTGTCACGCGTCGCGATGATCAGTTCTTCGTGCTGAGGAAGATGCAGGAAGTGCCGACATTGCGTCAACTCGCCGCTGACGTCCTGAGGCGCCACAACCTCCACAAGCCCTCCAATGCCGAACTCAAGAGGCTCGGGATCAACCGTAAGTTCTTCAATATGCTCATTAAGTAAATTTCCTTTCCGGGGGAGCAAAATGCAAAAATGCCAAAGTTCAAACATTTCGAGTAATCCTTGGAAATTTTTTTTGATTCTCGAAATTAAATACAAAAAAAAACTGAAATGAGTTTTAATGCTCGCTTATGAGGACTTCCCGGTGGAGAGGAGCGCCAGGAGGCCTCCGGCGCCCGTCACGGACACAATGTAGTTGAATGTGGGTGAAGCTGTGCGGAGGATGTAGAAGCTGACGAAGACAACGATGGCCAGGAAGAGAGCGTTGTTGTAGAAGATGGAGAAAGTTGTGGCCTCATAATCTGCCACATCGTTCTTCTTCCACAGAATCCGCTCGTCTTTGTCCTTTCGGCTCAGCTTCTTATCATCCGCCAGCAACTTGGTCATCTCCCTGGTCACGGCGTCTTCCCTCTTCAGTGCAAACTTGTGCTTAAGAGCGAATTTCGTGTTCCTATACGCCATGGCGATCAGGTAGGTGGTCAATCCGGTCACAGCGGCAAAGAAGATGACCGATGACATGAGATCAATCATGTGGATCCTCCAGAACAGCCCTGTAACCCATCCAAAATAAACTCCCGGAAACTTCCAAGATTTTTTCTACTCACAAATGGGAATTGCGGAGACAATGAGGGCGTTCCCGTAGAACAACGCCGAGGACTTTGTGCTCACATTACGGCTGAAGTCCTGCAGGAGAAGCTCCTCTTCCTTGGTGAATCCCGAAGGGGCTGATGTCTTCTGCGTAACCATTTTTATTATGAGTATCTCTCACGATCAACACAAACTTTTGCTGCCGAACCGCAAACGTGGACTGTACGTGGAGCGATACCAGCGCCAATTCGGTGGCCAGAAATTGAGTGAAAGATGGCAACAAAGTATCTCATCTGGCAACTCCTAAAAATACAGGGTTGCAATTGGGAGTAGAAAAAGAATTTAGAGGGGTAATTAATGTAAAAAATTCGGGAGATTTTTACAC
>CAKKOB020002917.1:0-10708 GCA_918844115.2 Phlebotomus perniciosus
ATTCTGAAGCAATCAAACATTTTGCCTTATCAATAGCCTATTTCTTCTGAAAAATTGTGCAATGCTCAAGTCAGTTGAGCAAACAGTTAGCAGTGCAATAATAATTCTCTAATCTCAATTTCTTGATGTTCCCCAGACCAAAGACCCGCATATTGCAAAGAATGCACGAGCGCTATTCGGAAGTACTGCCTGAGTCCTCATCTTCTTCATGATCATTGCTGCTGTGATCTGCGACATGGCAAAGGTAAAAAAAAATTAAATCAGACATGCCCATATTTTGAACTTTTTCTCCTCAATCGACAAACGAAGCATTTCCGGCGACTCCCATCAATTAGTTCCGGTGTGGCAAGAAGCCGTGGAAGACCCTAATAGCATTCCTATGCAAATTCTTGTGCCAAACACACCCTCGAGCACTCTCCAATGTGGACTACATTCACTCTCAAATGGCTTCGGAAGCGCGGCGAAGAAGTTATACTTTGCTGATCGATAACATTGTATGAGTCATTTTCTTGCAACTGTTAAATGCGGTTGGATTACCATTACGATTTTTTTTTATTTCTTCGCAAATGACCAAGAACTCTCCTGTGAGTAATTAATTTCCTCACGAGAGACCGTGAAATAAATCCTTGGAAGCCTTACTTGGAAAATGAACTACTTGCATTCATTACAAAGAAGGGGAAAATTTAGATAAATCAGTGATAAGTTTATTTACTCCTTAAGAGAGTCAGTTCATCATGAACCTATGTGTTTGGACTTGTGCTAGAAAAATAAATAAGACTCTCAAAGAAAATATATTTCTCAAGTGAATTCCGAGCTCAAAATGATATGCTTCTCTCTTAAAAACTCTCAAGTACACCCAGAATTCACTTGTAATGATATTTTTATGATATTTCTGTGAATGAAAGAGAATAAGACTTTTTTTCATTTTTTATTGTTTGCATGAATATCGTGATCACTTAATGTTTTAACTTCAGTGACATTTTGTCTGCAATTATCTAATGTGAATAGCGTTTTTTCTCTCTCTTCGGGCAACATGAGCGGGCTTAATGCAGCATTACATGAGAACAAAATGCTTGTTGAAAATCTCCGAAGAAAGATTATGCACGCGATGGTCACATGATTCTTTCAGTTCCCGCTAAAAAGTGCACGCAAAGGGCAAACTAATCCACGTTATTCTGTACATTTAGATTTACGTATTAAAAGAGTAAAATTTCTAACAAAAAGTCTTTTTTGACGCAATAACAGACCCTTCTTATTCTCGCGAGTATATCATTAAATGAAATAGAATTATGTATTTATTTAAATGTTCAGTTCATTCAATAATTAAGCAGATTAATTCTGCTCAAATATTTCGATTGAAAACACTTGATGAGTAAATTCTTTCCTCATCACCACCTCAATTGAATGAAAAAAAAATCCCAGAAGTAATAAAAATTCACATTCTAAGGAAGTTTCTGTTTTGTTAAAAGATTCTGAGGTTAAATGCATGCTCTCTGTCTCGCATTCGTGCTGAAAATGAAAACAAACAATTAATAAAACTCTTGTCAATGGTTAGTGTTTTAATTGGAGTAGAAAAAAATTCCTGAATATAAAAACCTTTTGGGAATTTCTTTTTCCGCTCAGCGGATTACATTGGGGGAAAATCAGGTTATTCTTCATTTAATTTGGTGGGTCTTTTGTCCAGGATTTTTAATGGTTTTTTATGGGATTTTTCTCGATGACTTTCACACTCTGGTCGTTTTAACATTGAACCTCTTGCTTTTATCGTTTTTCGCAAGAGTTCACACCAGCAATTATCTATTGCAATGATTATATAAAGTCACACATTGTGGCTGTGTTGATGGCAAAGAAAGAAAACCGATATTGCCTTCATGGTCGATATTATGAAATTGATCTGCCACCAAGTTTGTGGTTTTATTTGGTCACACGCGACTTGTTTCAGTGCGCGCCATTTGTTTGGTGATCGAGAAAAATTACAAATGTCTTTCCAATATTATTGTATTCAAATTTTATTGATATTTCAATTCAATTACACGATCAGCATTTCATAATTCATGTTGTCGCAATGATTTTAACTTTATTCGCGATTAATGATTCTCTGCAGAAGAGCTTCCCTGGATACCTCATTCGTGCTATATTGGCCAGAATCAATGCAAGTCATCTCTTGGATCGTGCCTAAGATATGCAGAGTATAAAATTTGCTGCTGTGATCAACTTCTAATTGAGCAATGTGAGTGATAAAGAGCAAAATTTAACATATTTCTCACAAATTGATAATCATTCTTACTTTTCAGGGAAATCAATTTTCTCACTAGCACTAAAAGTGCAACCAACGCAAAATATTATTGTGATTTTACCTCTTTACCTAATTGTTAGATATTTAGTGTAAAATTATGTGTCTTGTTACCATGTATGAGCGTCAAAACTCGATGTAGCGTCTGTGTGAAGCACCAAAAAATGAAATAAGTCAATATGCAAATAATATTAAAGACATTTATAGAAACAACCAAATTCCATGTGTTTTGCAATCGTGATCCAATTCTGCTATTCTGTTTACTTTTGGACCAGAATTATTTACTTGGGAGTTGCAGAGAATTTCACTCGTTTATTTTTCAACGAAAATAGACTGCAGAAATGCAAATTTAAACCTTCAAGTATATTGATTGTTCAGTTGACTGGTTAAAATGCCAAAATTCTGCGAAGCATTAACTGTGCTTGTATGCTATTCTCACATAAATCTTTTAAGATTAGATTTCCAGTGGAATATTTATAATCACATCAAGCAGTGGATCAGCTTTATGACGACCAGAAAGGCACAAAGGTAAGTTGATAGAATCTCTATGTAAATAAAAAAGTTCCATAATCTTTTATACACTTCATCGAGAGATTTTATATGACTACCCGTCATTTCTTGACAACAACCAAAAGTCGATTATCAACACCTCTGATAAGATTTGCCGGCTTGATTGCTCTTAGCGATATATATAGAAAAATATTGTATTCTTCTTTGCAAAAAAAAAAGAGTTCATTTCGCCAAGAGACTCAGATGCACCCTTTGGACATCGGCTTTTAGAAGGGGTCTGGATATCACTGCAGACTCATATTACATGTCTTCACAAACACAATTGCACTTTTTGCCATGATCTATCAAATAACACCTGATAAGGGCAGTGAAAAGTGATTAATGAACCCATTGGTGGCTTCGATAACGCTTCTTCTGGCGTATTTAAGGAGGGTCTCTCGAGCTGAAATCGCTTTTTATTTGAGAACTTCTTCCCGGCCAGTGTCTTCATCCGAGAGGTTTGTCGTGAGAAAATTCGCAAAAAAAAGTTTAGTGATTAGTCCTTAAAAATCTTTCATCCTTGCAGAATCCAAAATGTCTTTCAAATCCGACGAGGTCTTTGAAAAAATCAAGGTTCGCCTTACGAAAATCGATCCTGCCAATCGTCAAGTTGAGCACGTTTACAAATTCAACATCACTGTGGGTGGAAAAGTTGCCAAGACATGGAGTAAGTGAATATTAAAAGTTTAATCTTTAGGTTTAGGTAATTTTTAGGGCTATCACAACGGTTATCTTTAAATTTTCAAACTTTGTGATAAAAACCTCGTGATAATGAAACCTAAACGATAGATTTATGAGATCTTTAGCTCAACTTTAACAGCGAATTGGTTCTTATAATTGATTTGTTTCTTTTCTGGGTCATAACGAACTTTCTCATTAACTAACAATCTTCTCCTTTTCTCTCAGTTCTGGACTTGAAAAACGTGAAAGTCTTCGTGGGCGACTCTCCTGATGTGGAGTGCACGCTGACGGTGTCGGATGATGACTTCTACGCCATGGGAACTGGTGCTCTGCCCGCCAAAGATGCTCTCGCTCAGGACAAACTCGATGTGGACGGAAACATTGAATTGGCCCTTAAGCTCTCTCCATTCGTCAGCTCCCTGTAGATCAATCCACCCACACACACCTTATGTGCCATTCACTCTAAATAAAGAAACACGATAAAAGTCACATCTTTCACTCACGAAAGGGGGGATTTCTGCTCCACAGAAGGTCACCGCGAAAGAGAGTCACTCTATCTTATCGGGAGTCGCATGAGCTGGAGGCATTAGAGTGAAAAGTCCATTGCCTTTCTCAAAATAATCGCACAAAACCGTGCCAATTTCATTGGAAGAATTATGTAATGGATTTTCGCGCATTGTGTCCATGGAAGAAAAGTTTTTCAAAGCACCGATTTTATTATCAAAGCGTTCAAAGGTAATGCAATATTGATAACGGATATGTTGATAATTAGCCTGGTAGTATGCAATTTGCTATGCACTTTTCACGTTTCATGGATGTTTCACTTGTTTGAAAATTCAAATGAGTGAAACACGAAGCATAAAAAACTAAAGAATCGGAGAATTTTGAATGATGACCCAGTCCTTATCTCTTTAAAATGTAAATCTAACAATAAATTAGTTATCAGAAATGTCTGGTAAAATTAAAATCATTTATGAAGACGACAAGATTTTCAAGCTAATAATTTCAACCAACTCAAACTTATTATTAAAATAAGGGAATAAAAAAAGTATTTTGCATTCATCAAAATTGCATAATTTTTAAACGAATAAAGATCTCGTTTTTCCAAATTGGTTGACCGAATGAGTAGAAATGGAAATAATTTAAAGCCACCTGGGAAAGAAAGGTAAAAAGAGATAGAAAGAAGGTATTTAACATAATTCTTTCACTCCTCGAAGTCTTTTGCGAAATTTGCAAGCAAAATGAGTTCACAATTTCCTTTATTTGGTCGCCCAGCTGAGTCTGAAGACGCTGAGCTTCAGTCACTGTTTAGTGCTTGTTGGACTCGCAACGACTCTGTTGTGCCTAATCTCGTAGATCCCGTTTTACACCTGACGCTCATCACCTGTAAAGTTAAGTCACGTAAAAATGATCAGAAAGTGGATTATTTTGGCAGTTTGTGTGAGTATTTTGGCTTCCAGTGTCTCAGGGCGTATTTTCAACTTCCGACGAGGTGAGTTTTAGAATTCTGCAAGAGAATTGTGTCTATCCAAAGTGAATTATTGGCATTTGTGTGAAAATTATGCAAATTGGCAAAGAAATTCTTTTACAGCCATCCCACGATTTGCCCTCCTTAATCATTTATGGAGCGATTGTGTATTTTATTTGTACAATAATATTCGCGGCGCCAAAATATCATATGGGCATAAATCCATCTAAAATGCGTTAATTTTGATGATCTTGTGAGGCATAGCGTGTGTCTTTTGCCATTTTAGATTTAATGATCATTGGGTTTTTTTCCCCAAGTAAATATTACCTCTCGATCGCGATCCTCAAAGGTCTCGCTCTGCGGATTTTTGCGCGTAATTCCCTCAAAGAACCAAACTAATGTTTCTCGCAATTGCTGGAGGTTCAATGAACCACTCGAAATATTCTTGCTCGTGATCTTTTACTTTTGACAAAGCCACCGAGCTACGATCTTGAGTTGCTTTTGTGAGATTCGTAACGGTTTTCGAAGCACACGAAGCCCAGAATCACTTTCATGGATCTCTCTCACGCATTCCTGAACATGTTGACCGAAATATTATTCTCTCTCCCTGGGTCAATTGGTGGATTTCCCCTGCAAAATTCCGCGGGAACAGGAAGGGCGCGAGCTAGACTAGCCAACAGACTAATTGATTCTGCATTTGAAGGCAAGTGCCCGCTCTGTGACTCATCCGTTTACGGATACTGCTCAGACCGGCTCTTTCATGATGCCTGCTGTTGTGATCGACCCACCTTTACCGGAGGATTAGGAGGTGAGTGTCTTGCTAAAGTGATATCTGAATAATCTTTCTTTACTACCCGAAGTTCGCCAAAAATTTTGGCGCCAAAAAAGTTTTCTCTAAAAATTGTTATCAAATCTAGTTTTGTCAAGCAAAATCTTGATCACCGAATCTTTCTTTTTTTCCAGGCCAGGGCGGTTCGTCAATTTATGGTCCTTCCTGTTACTACACAGATTGCTCGTTCCTGTACTCAAACTCCTGCTACGAGCACGATCTCATAACGAATTGCTGCTGCAATCAATAAACTCTTACAATTTAAAATGAGCACTTAAGACCTATTTTATTGGATCTTTCTCAATGTTGTACAAAGGAAATTTCTGAGTCATTGTCAATGGTGCGGCGGGATGTTCTTCTACTCAGTGAGTCGTTCAATGAGAGCCTTGGCAAGTGTCTGATCCCCAATGATTTCGATCTTTCCCTGTGCCACGGCATCCGGAATGGGAATCTGCTTGGTGCCAATCAGGAAGAATTCCTCATCTTCAACGTTTAGGGTGACATCGGGATTAGCTGCGGTGCCCTCACTCACTTTGAGGTCCTTGAGATCGATGATCCACTTCTGCTCTCCATCAGCGCCCTTGATGTTCAGCTGGAAGACACCAATGACTTTCCTGGGTCCATTGGGATCCACTCCAGCCACTCGCACCTTAATCCTCTCAATCACGGGGTCGGACTTCATTTTCACTGTTCACTTTGGCACGATCACTTCAGCACAAAATTCCTCGAACGTCTGAACTAATGGCGGTCAAGCTCAGCCCTTAAATACTCCCACAGCACTATCTGGCCAGATAAGAGACCACAAGTGTTGCCAATCCGAATGCTAATCCAGGCAGCTTTAGTCAGTCTTTTGGCGCGGCTAATCTCAAGACTTGTGGGACCAACTGGAGCATCTGATCCCATGGTCAGATTAGGGTCATGCGTCAAATCTCAGTCGTGTGATCTCGATGGTCAGCTGGAGGTGCAGTGGACTTTCCTCCCTCCACATTTTCAGTTTAATCTGGACTTCTTTATGAAAATCATCCTTTATTTGGAATTGAGATAAATGTCTCTTATTTATTTTTAAAAATTTGAACTGATTATTTTGTATACCTATATTCCCTTCTGTTCAAATTTTGGTCAATATGTGCTGTTGAGGGAAATATGAAATTCATTGTCAATGAATTGTACAAACAGATGTTATATACTTTTAGTGATAAGGGAAATTAGGTAAGTTTCCAATATTTATGTGGCGATAAATAGAATAAGAAAATAAAGTTGGTCTGATCAGTTCAGCAGCAGAAGTTCAAGAATTAATCTTTTTGACTAATAATCAAATTCATTTACTGAATTACACGTAATCCACATAATCCGTGGAAAACTTTTAAGTTTGTATAATGAAAAATTTACATCTCATTTGAAAGAAAAGAAAACCTTTTTTGCTGGAATTGCATAACTTACCCAAAAGGAGGAACTTCTTGGAGCGAAGAAGTAATAAATTTTGTGCAAAATGCATAATAATTTCCACCCACGATGTTAATTGCAGTCCAAAGTAAAATACATTTTCTGTATTCCTTGATTTTTTTTATTTTTTCATGATAATGTAATATAGACAATGTGATTTCAACTCTGGTATAATGTAATGTATAATTATAGTATGTCTCATTCATTATTTTCCATAATAATTCTCTCCTCTGAACCTTCGTGTGTTATCAGTGTCAACCATCAACTTTTCATAATTTCTCTCTCACTTCTTAGCCATCTTCGGAGGGGTTACTAACAATGGTTTTTAACGAAAAAAAAAATAAAGAAATCTAATGATGAATTAACTTTACCAATGCAGATTTATGCGAAAGGATAATTTGAAAATGAGTTTCTCGAAACGAAATGTTGTGAAAATTTTGTACCAAAACAGGAATTTCATATCGTGCTTCTAATGAAAATTTCTTCTCTTTCTCGAAATTGATCCGCAATTTGAAGGTATATTCTTTTTTGCCGTTTCTCTTCATGATAAGATTTTAATGGTGAGAACTCATTGTGATATTTCATACGATTTTCTATTCTATGTTCACTCTCATCGGCAAGCTCATGATTTATCCACTCACTTTCATTTTATTTGTATTTTTTCCTAAGATTTCATTCATCTCTTAGCGTCTTCATCACTCTTATCTGAGCACGTCTTTTTAATAATATATATATATTTTTTTCTTTATTGTTTTCTCCTTTAATATATATATAATGTTCTAACTACAACAATGTAATGTATGTTATTTGGAAAAAAATATAATTTTCAATTTACCACTCAATTTTTTTCTTGAATTCTATAATTTTTTTTCTCTCTATATTTTCAGCTTTTAGATGTCCTTTTTTGTCATTTAATAATCTTTTATGGTAACAGAGTTTTCAAATCTTTGTTATACTCTTTATTTATATATTTAGTTTAAAGAATTTTTTTTATATATTTGATAGACTCTTCTATTTTGTGTGTGTTTCATTAACATTTTGCAATAATAAATATTTCTTGTCTCTTTTCTTTCTTTTTTTATTCTTGTAATAACTTTTCATACCTCTTTTTTTCAATGATGGAATGAAGCCGTGAATGTTTATATAAAGTTTTATGTTATCTCTTTTATGAAAATTATATACACACTCCTTCATATTCATATTCATGGTAGTTCTTGGTTTTCTTCTTTCTCTCTATAAGAAATATTTTGTAAGAATTTTCTTTTTAAATTCAATGAATAATCATTAATTCTTCGCAAAATGAGTTTGATTTGAAAATTTTCTTTTTTTGTCAACACATTCACAAATTACACCAACGATAAATGGTTACTCTGGAGATCCTTTACAAAGTGTCCAGCTTCCACATTATTTCTTCTCCAATTTTTTTATTTTCTTTTCTTAATTTTTGTGATTGGGAAAGAAAACACAAATCAAATCAACTTAAATCTACAAGTGGAACCTTTAACACCGTTTATTTTTCTTCTTTCTACAGCAAAACACAACAAAAGATACTTAAAATAGCAAAAAAAAAGTCTCGCAGACAAGGTGCAAGAAGTTGAATTGAAACATAACGACAAGGGAAGAGTTAAAAAAAACAGAAAATTTCTACCACCAGTATAATATGACTTCTCTTGCACTCTGTGCATTCAATAATAAAGGTATTCTCTCTGCAGAGAAGAAAACAAACACGAGATTTTCTCAATAAATCTACCATTTTCATCGCAAAACCACACGTTAATCACACACAGTAATTTTTTTCCGTAAATATTTTGTAATATTACATCTAAAACCTTTCATTTTTTTCTTCTTTAATTAGCTAAAATGACAATGAAAATATGGTTTCTTTGAAGAATAATTTTCCTTTTTTTCATCTTCACGTTCTATTTTGTATCTTTTTTCACTACGATTCTATACTTTTTTAAAGATTTTTTTGTTCTTTCTATTTGTGTGTTTATTACGGATTTTCTTTAAAAAGTTGTATTTTTTGTTTATTTCGAATGATGGAATAAAATATTCTATAAATTGAGAAGAAGAAACGTGGATAATTGTCTTGATTTTCCTATTTTCTTTTGTTTTTTTTTCACCTAGGACAATTTGTTTTAAATCGCATTAAGTTTAATATTTTTTCTTAAAGTTGTATAATATTTTTTCAATTTTTTTTGTGTGATTTTGTTTAAATAGTTTGGAGAAGGAGGAAAATATCGGTTTTTTATTAAATGTTTCTCTCAAAATTAGTGAATTTTTTCTTCTATTTTATTTCTCTCTTTTTTATTTACTTCTTTTCATTTTAAATAACCTTTTTTATCTTCTTCCTTTCATGCATGTATGTGAGTGAATATCACAGAACATTCAAAATCTATTATATTTTCTTTTCTTTTATATTTTTTTAACAATATATATGTATTTATACACATTATAACGATTTTTCTCTCTGTCTTCTTTAATATTTGTCAATATTTTTTCAGTGAAATTTATGAACGATTTTGCTCATCAGTATATGCTGCATCGCGTCTTCAATGTTGCCGTGAAGCAAAAGCTTCATCATAACGGAAATTGGAAGTGCTTGCAAAACTGATTTCATTCTACAATTCACACTTTTCACTGTTGAATGACTTCTTATGTTGATTTTCTCATTTAAGATTTAGTAATTGAAAGATTACGTAGACTTTATGTTTCGTCCTTCAATCATGTAGCTTCGAGACTCAATAATTCGCACTTCTTGTAGTCTCTCAGCAAACTTTCAATTTTCATTACCCTACTCTATAACTTTAGGCTCGCTTTTCGGAAAACACTCTTCCTAAAGAATCTGTTTGAGAATCTTTAAGAATGTTTTGGCCAACACTTTTTTACTGCAGTAATTTTTTATCTTTTCTGCAGTTCGCGCTCAACTGCCTTCTTCCGTGGAACGAAAACATTTCATTTTGCACTCTTATCAGCTAAATTTATAATAGATTTTATAATATGTGTGTGATTAATATTTATGCTATATTTATATGTTTTTTCTCTTTATTTTTTTTAATAGTTTTAACGTGATTTTTTTCATATTTCTCATCTAAAGGTACATTTTTATTTGCACATCGGCCATTACTTGTTTCTTTCACCATCATTTTTTTGTTATTTCTATTGGTTTTCTTTCCTCTACTATTTTTTAATTATTTGTAATTAATAAAAATTACCATACAGTAAGTGTTTCTCCTTATGCTTCTCGTCAAATATAATTTGTAATAAATATCTTTCTCATCATTTAATTTCAATTGAAGGCATTTTATATTTACCTCGCGAACAGACTATTGAATTCAATAAAAAGTATGGCGGAAAATTGAATTCGAAAAAAGCAAAAATTGAATCCGATGAAATCGCATATCCTGAGCCGCCTCTGCATTTTTCTGACCAACAAAGTGTCATT
>CAKKOB020002918.1:0-10707 GCA_918844115.2 Phlebotomus perniciosus
GTGATCCGAACTGGAACGGATAAAGGATCTGATGCCGGCTATGAGGCCGAACGTGTGGCTTTTGGTGAATTGTCGCAAACATCACAATCCAAAGGTCTTATGGGGCTATTCAGAGGTCAGACGGAATGCAAAAAGAATCGCTTTGGAAAGCCCAGTCAACCGGTTAAAACGGTATAAATTGACAAAAACAAGTTCTCTTTTTCCAAAATAATTTCAATTAATTTACTTTTTTACCAGATTGGCGTCTTGGGAGCTGGTTTAATGGGAGCCGGCATTGTGCAGGTGAGCGTGGACAAGGGTTACAATGTTGTGATGAAGGACACCACAGATGCCGGTCTGAGTCGTGGTCTCGGACAAATCCAGACGGGCTTTGAGAACGCAGTGAAAAGGAAACGTCTCGCAGCACTTGATCGCGATAAGCACTTGGCCAATCTCACGTCAACACTGAGCTATGAGCCATTCCGAAAGGCTGATATGGTCATTGAGGCTGTCTTCGAGAATTTGAACATCAAGCACAAAGTCATTAAGGAATTGGAGGCTGTTGTGCCGGCGCATTGCATAATTGCCACAAATACAAGTGCAATTCCCATCACGAAGATCGCCGCTGGAAGTTCTCGACCGGATAAAGTGATAGGCATGCATTACTTCTCGCCGGTGGACAAGATGCAACTCCTGGAGATTATTACGCATCCTGGAACGTCGAAGGAGACAATTGCCAGTGCAGTTGCTGTTGGACTGAAGCAAGGAAAGGTGGTTATAACAGTGGGCGATGGTCCAGGGTTCTACACTACTCGGATTCTGTCAACAATGATCTCTGAGGGAATCAGGTAAGATGTCTAAATATCCAAGATAAAAGAGATTGTAAGCGAAATCGATTCAATTTGAATTGTAAAGGGAATTTTAAGAGCACAAATCCACGGATTAGTCTGCAAAGTGGAATGGGAGTGATAGGTTACTTCGATGAAGTTGGTCGAGTGAAATTCCCTATAGAATGCATGACTTTAAAAATATTTGCCACTTTGCCACTTAAAATCAATTCGTCCTCAACTTTTAAACACAGGTATTCCATTTCTCTACATTCAGTAGAAGCTAAAAAGAGAGCGGATTAGTCTGTGAAGTGGATTGGAGTGATAGGTCACTTCGATGAAGTTGGTCGAGTGCTCTAAAATTGATGCGTGAATTTTATTTCTTTGTTCAACAGAATCTTGCAGGAGGGCACCGATCCGAAGGATCTGGACAAGATGACAAAGTCCTTTGGCTTCCCCGTGGGATGTGCTACACTCGCTGATGAGGTGGGAATCGACGTGGGTGCTCACATAAGCGTGGACTTGGCCAAGGAGTTGGGTGAGAGAATAAGCGGCGGAGATCTCGGTCTGTTGGAGGATATGGTGAAGGCTGGTTTCCTGGGTAGAAAGTCTGGAAAGGGGATTTTCATGTATGACTCCAAGAGTCGGGGATCACGTGAGGTGAATCCAGGCGCCGTGGAGATCATCAAACAGAAATATCCGCTCGTTTCCAAGGGGGCAAACAGCGTGGAGGATCTTCAGCTGAGAATGGTGTCGAGATTCGTGAATGAAGCTGTTTTGTGCCTTGAGGAGAAGATTTTGGACAATCCACTGGAAGGGGATGTTGGTGCTGTTTTCGGTCTGGGATTCCCACCATTCTCCGGTGGGCCATTCCGCTGGGTGGATCAGTATTCGGCGGCAAAACTCGTGGACAAAATGCACTCATACGCTGATCTCTATGGAGCACCATTCAAACCGGCTCAGACCCTCCTCGATATGGCCAAGGATTCCTCCAAGAAGTTCCACAAGTCCGCGTAAGGAGATATGCAGCGACATCACAATGCACTGAGGTAAAGTTTCCAAGTTTCTACTTAACTAAAGGCGTTACAGTTGAAGAAAAAAGAATAAATAAATTTTTGTACAAGGATCAATTCAATGTTTCTTGTGCTATCACACACATTTCTTTGATGCTTTACGAAGAATTATAAAGTCAATTAATTTATTTAGAAAAGGCGAAATTATTTTTGGCATCGGTCGACTGATATTCGAGATGATTCAGTTGTACAATTTCACACAGTGCTAGAGCATTTTTCTATTAGTATAGTTTTAAACACAAAATGACGAAAATCATGAGTAGAAAAAAAAAGAGAGTTTGGGGTAAAAGTGGCAAATTTTCAGATGCAAAAGTGAGCACAACACATCGAACTACCTAAAAATAGGATCCAATCTTATACATTTTGTAATACACAATAGAAACTTAATTGTTATTTTTCTTTTCAATATTCTAATTTGAGCTTCTTCCCCCTCCTTGGCTGAGTAAGACAACATTTTTATACTGTTTATTTCGTTTATTTGATAAGTCGCAAGTGAGAAGATTAAATTATCATGTTTTTTTTTCTTAATTACTGTGTCTTTTAATTTATCCACCTACAGTTGATGCCGAACAATCAATATTCATTCAATCATGTCATCAAGAATTGAATTTCGTCTGAATTATTTCGAGTATATATACGTGAGAATTGCGTTCCTTTGAGACTATTCATGACAAAGATACATTATTTATGAGGTTGGGGCTGTGAAAGAAAACTTTGTATACTTTAGGTAACGTGAGCTTTGAACTCGAGACTCGCAGTGAAAGCAAATTAAATAGTAAACTAACAGTACAGTATTCTATATGCATTTCAGAAAATTATATTTTATCTTTCAATGGAGCAGCTCCTTTTGTGACGCTCGTGAAGCTTTGTAAGTCAGTTTAACAGGGAAACTTGCAATGTTTTTTACTCATCTCTTGAAAGCAACATGATTTTTATTCAAAGTTTTAGTATGTTGTAGCTGACATCGGGATGTTTCTTTAATTTCCTGCTAGGTAGAAGTCAAATTAGTTTTTCAGTAAATAGTTTGGTAAATTTTCATGACTGAGAAACAATACCTACTAAAAACTCGTAGTAGAATTTCAAAAATACTTGTATTTTTTATTTTTTTTTATTGGAATTAAGATAAGAAAAATCATCAATTTTCAGGAAGTGAAACAAGAAATTTCGAAACGACTTCGGCAACGACAATTGATTAAGCTTGGATTACCATTGAACAAGAAAAGAAGAATCAGAAATGGTTCCTAAAAGAAAAATGGTTCTTTCGCTAAAGGCAAGAAAAAGTGAAAAACAAGGGCGACTATATATTTCAAGATTGAAGAAATTCTACGATCTACAGCATGATAGAAGATTTATTTTAAAGTCAATTGAGATTACATCTAACACGAATTCCAGCGACGAGTCTGCCGGATAGAAGACAGTGCAGTTTTTGGTAAGTAATAAAATTTCTTAATTTACGATTAGATTTTTTTGGTTTTTCGTTTTTTTGAGAATAAGTATATTGAGAAAAATGTAAAGAAAACGTCTTGAAAATGCAATTTTTTAAACTACTAACTAAATATAATTGTTTTCCAAAAAAATCACTAATATTTTGAGAATCACTAATCGATTAAATCCGTCAAAGTTCAGTCGTGACCAAGGTCGTGACTTAGATTTTACGTTTTAGCCACAATCAAGTCATAATGAAGTCATTTCGACTTCTAAAAATAAAACATTTCAAAGCAAGCCAAAATCGTTTTTGAACACCTAAATTCGACTCAGAAACGATTTTAAACCATTTAAAACTGGGGAAAGCGCTTAAATAACCGATTTATAATTTAAACTGATCAAAACTGGTTTAGTTATAAATCCATGTTTAAACCCAGATCCTGGTATTGGATCTATTGGATGGATTCACTTTCAAGTGATAAAAATGGTTTTGGAGCACTTTTAAATTATCTAGAGTTATTAAAACCGATTTCGGCTCGAGAAATAAGATTTGGTATGACCAGTTGTCCAGTGCAGTCTCTAACTAAATGAACCCCACTTCGGGGCAGGTTTAGCTAAAATATCTTGATTTGGTAATCTTTCTCTCCTGAAACTCATAAAATTTCCAATTTTGAACAATTTTTAAGTAAAAATCATGTGAATTAAAGAACTTAACCACTTTATATAAATTTAAAACTGCTTTTAAGGGTCAATTAGCCCTTTTCTCCCCTATCCACTTCACGTGATCGATTAAAAAGAGAGATGAGGTGCAAAAGGCCTAAAAGGAGAGAAAAAGGTCTTCACATTTAGTGTCAAAAAATTAACGATTTATATGAGGGGGAGGAGGGGGGTTGGTGGACACAGTGGACAAGGTGATGATAAGGGGTAACATGTGGTTTTATAGCCAGTGGTCCGGCGAGAGTTGTGGACCGATGAAAATGCCTCGGGTGTTCTCGAAGGAGTTTTTCACACCATGACTCGTGCAATAAATTCGAGAGGCCATCCACACAATATTCGGACGTAAATAACTCGGCTGTGGCTGCCTTGTTCGTGTGGGGCCTTCCTTCGGTGGTGGGGCTCCCACGAGCGCGTGTATTCGCGGAAAACAATAGCTCGCGCGGGGCTGAAGTTGCTGATCTTGTTGGGCCTGTCTGAGGAAAAATTTCTCACTAATATATATATGAATGTGTGTGAGTGTGTGTGTTTGTTTCATGTGGAAAAGTCGCGCTGCGCAAACGGAAAAATCCTCCTGAGAATGGTGAGATAGACAGGGAGAGAGAGAGCTTTTCGTGTGGGAAAAAGACATCATTTGGATTCACACACTTCCTCAACACTACATGATATCCATCGTGTTGAGCTTTTCAGTTCAGTCGTTGAGTGTATCCGATCCCTTAACATCGCCGCCGCGACGTCGTCACCAGAATTGTGTGTGGAGTAAACAATAAGGCTCTCATTCTTTTTTTTTTTCTTGGGGGTCCTACCCATCTGGACTAGGATTGTCTGGTCTGTGGTGGATCCCTCGAGAGGGGGGCGGTTGGGGGAGCTTTCAATTATATATATGTGGGGATTATCCGGTGCATATGTGGACATTATCAGTTTTATTCAGGGCTTCTCTGCGACCACCGAGGCTTTTCCCCTGGCTCAGTTCTCACGGGGGGACTTTTCACAAGTCGCACAACCACAAATGCATGTGTTGAAAATGTGTCAGGTGTGTGAATGGGGGGAGATATGAACAATTTATTGTATAACATTTAAATAATATACACTCCTGGATTGCCATCGAGGACGTTAGCATCATATTTATTCAGTCATGTCAATTGGAAGATTTCAAAAGGGGGTGGGAAAATAGCAAGTTATTCCAACAGGAGAGAGGGTGGACGACTACCTCCTCTCACATATATAGCTCTCCATTTTTCCCCGTGAAATTTCCCGAGTGAATTTTCCAAGGGTGATGCTCAATGCAAGGAGAGTCCATCTCGTGGGAATTTTCACGTCCCTTCGGACAGTAATAAGGGTTGATATTTGGATATTGGGATTAAAGAGTGGGCTAAAATAAGTTTTTTTTTGTGGGATTAAAAATTACTTTTGGTGACTCTCAGTGTCGCCATTGTAGCCATCGACTGTGTCTGTCTCTTTGGTGTAATGTGTATTTTCCACCAGCATATTGGCTCTTTTTCCTGCCTCTGAAAAACCCACCCAGAGAGTGTGTAATGGCATCGAGAGCAAAAACGACGTCCGTCGACGTTTTGTATCGGAATACCAGTTAGCTGATATTTATTTATAATACCAAGAGTGAATTTTCAACATCGTCGTCAGCATTAGCATCACCATTTCACACACATGTGTCGTGTATTATTTTTTTTTTGTCTTCTCTTAACATTTCTACCAATTCAACTACCAGTGAAAATTCCCTGCTCCTGTCTCTTTCTGCCCCATTCCCGAAATATTGCCATGATAGAGGCTTTTTATCTTTCGTTTTTATTTTATCTTTTTCGTCTTGGCGAAAAAGAAAATTTGCCATTTCCCTCGATTTTTCCTTACGAACAAATCACTCTCACTCTCTCACTCTAGCACTCATCAATTGGAAGTTGTAGTATAGGAATAATGTTGGTGGGTTTAAAAGTGTCTTTATTCCTCCTATAAGAAAAAGTATGGTACAATACATCTGAATCTGGTGAAAATGTCTCATCTCAAAGAGTCGCCTTTCATACATTCGGGGATTTTTCGTCTTTTTCTTTTTCATTTAATAAGTTTCTTCTCAGTGAACCATTTGCCAGTGCTTTCATTGCAAACGAACGAGAATTACTAGTCTTTCCTCTTTTCATTGTTCATTTTTCTCTCTTGATTTTTTCCCATTTCCACAAGCGAAAATCATATTTTTTTCTCCTCTTTTTACTCATCTGTGATGACGTGTTTATTTTTCTTGTGATATCCACCCGATAGAACGATGGAAAAGTGATAGAAATTTCAAATCGCAGTGTATTTTTTAACCCCCCACATCCCAAAAGTAATTCTCACACATCTCTCACGATCCGAATCATCGATATAATATCGTCTATCGACAAATCAAATCAATTGAAAACGACAAAAACGAGAGATATTTATTCTAATGTGTATGTATAATTAGGAAGAGAAAAAAGTGAACCCGTCGAATTGGATTACACTGGGGATTTAATCTGCGAGGAGATGATGAGCTTGTGAAGGTGTGAGTGCAGTGAGCCAAGTTTGAGGCTGGTTGAAAAGGAGTGAAAGAGACATGTGAAAATTTTTGGGTTAATTTTCCCATTGTCCTGGTGAATAAGAACACTCCTTAGATATTGCATGGAGCAGTCCAAACGCATCTCCAACCATATGGATTGACGCTCGAGTGCGGAGGGCAAAGTTCTCAAAAATCGATTTCCATTGAGAATGTCACTGGTGTAAAAAAATCAATTTGTCGTCTCTCACAGTTCGGATTAAGGCGATTGTCTGTGTCCTATAAGGAAAATGATTAAATGAGATATTTCTTAATCTCAATCATTCATCGAATGTATCAATTAATTGATAGATAATAAGAAAAAACTGTTCATTGGTGAAGAATAGCGAAATCACACGAACATCTCTGAATTGTGTGTGAATTGTGAGTTTTCTACATGGCAGAGAGAAATCTCGGACTTTTCACGATGCCTTGGGTTTTTGCAAAAGTAATTCACATTTTTAAAATTGTGATTAAAGTCCTTTTTATAATCGTGCATAAATGTTGATAGTGATTATTGATAGATGTTCTTATATTTTTGGATAAGAACTATCTTTATTTATTTATTATTTAAGGGGTTCACATCACACTTGATGATTCCCCAGAAGAACTATCTTTAAAGTTAAAGTTTAAGTCTCGTATAAAATCGTCAGACAACGTTGCAAATCTTCAAAATCTGGACTTTTTTTCATAATAAGGGATGAAAAGCGTTTCCAAAGAAGAAAAGATCGTTACAATGAGGCCATTTACTTAGCCGCATTAGATTGAGATTGGATTATCCCAAAATCCGATTCTAATCTTGTCTTTTTACATCGCAGTGTAAAGATTGAATTACAATTTTAGTGGGAACGCATTTTAATGTGGTTAGAAATATTGTTCTGAAATTCTAACTAAAAAATTCTAACATAAAATGAGATTAAATTAGACGTCAAATGTTACTCAGAATTGGGAAAGATTGAATCCAATCCAATCCCATCCAGAGGAAGCTGGACTGGACTTGCCGTTTACATAGACAAAATTAAGATTAATCTCAATCCAATCCGGTGATGTAAATGGCCTCAATATATGACTAGTTCATATCACTAATTTTTTTTTGCGTTAATTTTGCTAAGAATTTATTTTTGGCGCGAAAATTTTTAGAGGTTCGAAGACCTAATGGGTTACTGATTAATTTAAGGAATATGTAACAAGATAGGAATATGTGAATTCATTCAGGGTGTTTAATTTGGGCCCTTAATTCAGGATACGAATTATATAAAATACAGATATATAAAGAGTATAATGAATAAATTAAATTTCAAGACAATCAATAATAAATTTATCTTTCGGCGACAATAAGTGTTCGTGACTAATGCAACAACCCAAGAGCCATATTATATTTTCCTTCCTGTGTATTGGAAATTATTTTTAGAATGAAACACCAAAATTCAATGTGTTGGGGACTAAAGAAATTTTCTATCACGTTGAGTGCAAAAAATACCGTGATTTTATACTATTTTATCCCATTTAATTGGCAAATCGAAATCCAACGTATTTGAGAGGATCTTTACACTGCGTGTGACACACATTTCTTTTGGGTGACCCACCACCTCCCCCAATTTTGTTGAGAGATAAAATATTCTGGTTATAAAGAGATGGTGGTGTGTTAAATTGAGAATTTTACCTACTCCCCAAAAATAAAAGTGACGTCGATGCGGTTTCCCCGACCGACAGAGAGTGTGTGTGAGAAAAGATAATCTTTCCTTCTGGTTGCAGTGGCAATAAATTTGCAAAAAGAAGCACATTGCACCAATGTGAGAGGCGCCAAAGAGATGTAAAGGGGGGTTGGGTGGGATGTTAGGAGGACTCTTCACCGGAAAATGATTGATTGTGGGAATTAAAACTTGGCGTGTGTGTATGCATTATTTTGTCTCAAAAGGCTTCTCTGGGGTGAATCACTGTCTTGAGTCAGTAATACTAGAGTTTGTATAGAATTATAATAATGGAAAGGGATGCTCACATCTTGACTGTCCTCCACAAGGCAAGGACGAGGGTCGCCCATTTCAATGTTGAACATGATGATGAGATATAAAATAATTCAGAGAATTTATGAAAGACCTAATCAGAGAAACGACGAATATAGGGCTCAATTGGAGAAATTGTTGGTGTGTTTGTTAGATGGTGGCTATTTTTGTCGCGTGTGAGAATTATAAGCGCGCGCAAAGCACAAAATAGCGGTTAATTTTATTCAAGAAGAAAAAAAAGGAGGAACAACAACAGTGAAGAAAAATCCACCGGAATACTTATTCTATGTCATTTTCATTTCTCACCAACTCACACGTCCATTTAACGAGTGATATCAATCCCGAAAAGAAGGCATATAAGAGATAATGTTGGTTGCTGAGGGCAAAAGGAAGAAAAAGAATGAGAGCCAAGCACATATGAAAGCTCATCAACTTATTATTTAATGTGTGCTCCTTCTTGCCATATGCTCCAAGAGAGGAGGTGTAATGTGTTTGAGTGACACGACAAGTCAGTGTGTGACAATGATCAAGTGGTTGAATGACTCCATCAGCAGCAGCATCAACATTGACCTCGGCACCTGTGCGACGAGAGAAAGTTGTGCTAAAGGATCAACCACAGTGCAAGAGTGTCGTCCATTGAGTGATTCTCTAAGCACAAGTGAATTGCTCATTAAGCCCTGATTATGTGTAATCCATGCACAACCCCATCAAAATCACCATCGAGAGTGAAATTTTTGCTCCTCAACACCCACGGAGTGCCATCAAGCACCCACAATGATACGATCTTTGTGATGTTGCTCGGCATCAGCTAATTAGATGGACAATTAGTAGTGTTTTAGAAATAAAGAAGAAGAAGAGAAAAAAAATGTGGCACGTGCGAGTGTGATTAAAAGATAGTTGCTATAATACATCCCACTTTGGATCAATCAACTCCAATCGATTTTCCGTGCATGTGCCTCAATGTGAAGAAAGAGAGCAACTCTCCGAAGTGATTGTGAAATTCCATCTGGACACAGCCAGAGTGGGGCCAAAAAGGAAGAAGAAGAGAAAGAAAGAAAAAAATTTGTGGAAAAGTGAGTGTAATGCAATCACATGAAATAGCATCAACATCGATGTCTCATCATCAACAGCAGCAGCAGCAGATGAATAATAATAGCCAGGGTCAACAGAATGGTGGTGTAACGACAGGTACAGCTGCCCCAAATTCGCCGGGCTCAGCTGGGCGGCAACAGATCAGTGGGGGCCGCTTTGACTTCGAGGATGGCGGCACTTACTGTGGCGGATGGGAGGAGGGCAAGGCACACGGACATGGCGTCTGCACGGGACCAAAGCATCAGGGCGCCTATTCCGGTGCTTGGAATTATGGATTTGAAGTCTCCGGCGTCTACATTTGGCCAAGGTATGTTTAAAATCTATTATAGGGGAATTTTTTTTTTTTTAATAATTTTGGGATTAGGTAGGAGCGTCAGTGATCTCTTTTGCTAAATGAATATCGTTCAGAAGTAAAATTTTAAAATTAAACATATCTTTTTGTTTAATTTCTTTAAAAAATGTACATCTAAATACTTATCAATTACTCCGGATTATATCTTGCGGAATAGCATATAGAAGAAAGGAATGCATTGCTTCTTTCTATAAGAATGGGATGTCCATTTGTTTGAAAATATAACACCGCGACTCAACGGGATAAGTTTAACAAACCATCCCTAAACCTTTAACTCGGCTGAACAAGTGGACTTTGGACTTTGGAAATGTAGAAAATGCTCACCTCCGTAATGAAAATGAAATAAGAAAGTTTTATTAAATACGAAAATTACTTGAGGATTTTAGCCCGATTAGATCGATTAGTCTGATATTCATCAGGCTTATAAAATCGCAAGTATCCATTTTAAGAGATTGTCTCTAAGTTTTGATGAAGTTCAAAAGTTCTTAAGATTGTGGAACAATTGCCCAAATATACGGCAAAACGTCCAGCCGTTCCCCCTCATCAGAAGTTGGCAGCAGCGCTGCCCTTCCTTGGGTGGTCCCGGGCGACTGGGGTCAATAGTCACTTAGGGGTAGTTCGAACGTTCCACGAATTAGGTGACGAAGTCAGTCGCGTAGAGTAGCTCGATCGGTGCACACGC
>CAKKOB020002919.1:0-10706 GCA_918844115.2 Phlebotomus perniciosus
ATGCTGTGAGCTTAAATTTAAATTCTAACGCTTCAGTTGCGTGTTTCTTAAGACACCCCAAATTGAAGGCAAATACAAGAAGAGTAATTGGCCAAATGTGAAATTGTGACTAAAGCAAACAGACTTGGAAGGCAAATGAGGTAATTTTCAATATTTCACCGTCATGTTTGTTCAGGAGTTTTATTTTTGGTTCAGCCGGATGAGCGGCCAAGGGGCAATTTTTTCCCATTTGGCCACCCTAAAATTAGATCCCACCCACCACCCCAGGGAAAAAGGGTGTGTATTTCCCCCCTGCGATCACGATTTGCGTGCACAACATTTAGCTACTTTTCCAACAGAGTCGTGCTCCATCAGCAAACATCGAGTTATGGGGTGAAGAAATTACGATTCGGGGGAAGGGGAGGGGGGGAGGTGGCTTGTCGAGACGCTGAGCTTCTTTGCTGTGTTTTTGAAGAGAATTCCTATAAGGATTGTCACACGTGACTGGATTCCCTAAAGCGCGCCACTTTTGAGAATATCTCTCCCCATGACACTCGAGGCCCTGCAAAAAGTTGCAAGAATTCTAAAATGTTCTCACTCGACATTGACTTGAACAATTGCTTCTCAGCTTCCAAAGTGCTTACTGAAAGATAGTTTTAGCACCTTCTTTGATGGTTATCAGAGCGAAATTTGAATCACTTGATAGAGTTGTTATAGGAGTGGCGAGAATGGATCATATACATATTTTTATTTAAAAATGTTAAAGTTTCAAAAATTAATTTAACAGAAACATTTTGGTAATTTTATTTAACTAAATAGATATTTTAAAAAAAATAGTCATAAATAAAATCAATATAAAAGCTATTTCTCAGCATACCTCAACCTCATCTTTAACAATATTTTACACCGAGACAGTACATTGTTCTCCATGAAGTTGAGCTGTATGGTACAAAAAATTTACGAGAGCTTTAGGATTTCAAAGTGTGAGAATATATAAGAGATTTCCTTGTCTCTCAGCAATGTCTGAGCATTGTAAGAGGGAGATATTAGGGTTGAAGAGGCATACACCACTTCCAGCACTTTTACATTTTAGAGAACTTAGAAAGAAAACTAGAAAGAGCTTTGAAATAAGGTTTAAAAGAGCTTTGAAAAGGAACTCAAAAGAGCTTTGAAAGAAAGCTTAGAACAGCATTTGAAAGGAGCTTAAAGGATCTTTGAAGAAAGCTCAGAAGAGCTTTGAAATAAAGTTTAAAAGAACTTTGGAAAGTAGCTAAAAAGAGCTTTTAAAGAAAGCTCAAAAGAGCTTTAAATTACAGAAGAGCAGGGATATGGGTATAGGGTATCCCAGCTCTAAAAGAAGCTCAAAAGTGTTTAAGAGGGAAGCTTTGAATAGCTTCAATGGAAGCATTAAAGAGCTTTGAAAAAAAGCTCAAGAGAGCTTTGTAAAGGAACTCAAAAGAGCTTTGAAGTGAAGCTAAAAGGAGCTTTGTAAGAAAGCTCAAAAGAGGTTTGAAAAGAATCTTAAAAGAGCTTTGAAAAAAAGCTAAAAAGAGCTTTGAAAAGAAGCTTAAAGCAGTTTTGAGGGGAAGCTTTAGAGAGCCTTCATCTCAAAGTTCTGGAATTTTTTTTAAAGCTTCACATGTTCTTGAAGTTCTAAATGAATGGTTAAAGCTTTCATGTTGACCAAAAGCTTTCAAAATTTTCGAAAAGCTTGTAGAATCCTCTGAAAGCTCATTGATCGACTAAAAAATAACATAATTTGTCTATACCTAATATCAGAACTTCCACTTCCAAAGACGCTTGCGAACTTCCATTTAAGAGTATATCACTTCTGACGGTAATATCTTCCCCTTGGAGCATTGCTCCGTTCCATAAACACCTAGACATCCCCTCCTCCCAAAAGGGTAAACCAAAGTGGAAGGCAGCCTTTAAGAAATCTATCGATTATATGGCTACTTTTCCTCACTTTTCCCACTCGATCCTCCAGATTGACAAACCCACCCACCCCCCTGAGAGCGTCCTTGAGTACACAATGGCGTCTTCCACCGAAAAGGCAGCTCAAGACTCTCACGGGTGTCTGATTGAAAAATCAATACAAAATGGAATTTCCGGAGGAGTCTCTGGGAATTCCATCCAATCCATCCACTTCTCCACCACGAAAACACACTCTCCGGAATAATTAATTTAACACTGGGTCGGCTTTTTTGCTCCTCATCCGGTTCATTCATTTTCCACGCAACAGAATGGATCTGTTTGTGACATCATTGCGCTCCCAGAGTTTAATGCACAAGACAACAGTGGTCAAATTAATAACTCAAGCTTGATGGCGCATCTGGAGTTGACACGGAAAGAAATAAGTATCCTTGAGAGACTCCAAATCACAAGTTTTTCACGCTTTAGTTTTGGGGAAAGTCGAGTCAAGCGGATAATGACAGGATTTTCAATTAGTTTGGACTTTTTGGATAAGATTTTTCCACCTTGAGTGAAATTGGTGCCAGAAATGGGATTGATCAGTAGGTTCAAATTCATATTAACGGCAATGTGTAGCAGAGTTCCCTTTTTGGCTTGAAAGCTTTCACATCGAAAGTTTTCCTCCTTGCTTCTGACTTTCCCATCGAACTGGAGCGCACTTTGAATCATCAGGCATGGAGAGGAAAACACATTTCATTATCTCTATTTGCAAATACTCCCCCGCCAGATAACAAAGTACCACTTGGCAAATTTCTCACTTTCCACCCTCAAAGGCTCTTCATAGCATTCTTGAGGGCAACTTTTCCGAGAAATGGTTGCTCAACGTGGCGATACACTTGTTGTGGGAGTGGAAATAATTGTGAAAGTTGATCGTTCATCCCGAAATTCTTGCGGGAGGTCCTTCCCTCCTTGAAGTGGTATCAATTTCCCACAAAAATGTGAATTCTTTTCCATCTTCTCCCAATCCGCACTTCAGGGACATAGATGGGGTGTCTTTTTGGGGCTAGAGTGGAAAGCCAATTCGACGATTACGTAATACTCATGGTCGGAGTTTTCGGTTGGAAATTCATTCACTGGCTTTCTAGTGGTGTTTCACTCGGTGCTCTCAGGGCCACATACACTAATTGCACTCACTGGGGTAAAATGTGTGTTCACGTTTTGGTATATCATATTGCCAACACAGCGCATCTATGCTCCCATGAGGTGGCTAATTCGGCTAATTAGACCAATTTTGGTGGAGATTAAGGGAATACTCTCGCAGAAAAAGTCAACTTTTCTCTTTTACACACAAATTATACTGAACAAATTGGCATGAAAGGGGAAATTGTAATGATTAGACGAGTTTTTAAACGAGTTGAACTGGAGAAATTCCAAAGGGATTTAACTTGAAAGGTTTTTTGGATTAACCCTTTTCATTTTAGACATACTTATGCTAGTTTGAGAGAGTTTAGACGAGTTTTAGACAAGATCAGCCATTGAAATGTCGATAAGATTTAACTTGCATTGTTGAATGAAATATAATGTGTCTCCTTTTCGAGTTATACTTCTTATTTTAGGCTAGTTATATTCTGTTTGAGACATTTTAGACGAGATTTCAAGCGAGTTTTAGACCGTATTCAGCAAGAGGAAGATATTTTACTAAGAAGTCAAACAATTTTACCGTATTTTTTCGCAAAGTACAACCATTTTGTCTAATTTTAGTCAAAATTTATAAAAATTTCGCCTAATATTATGCTATACTGGCTATACTGCTAAATTTTTTGGTTTTCAGGCTAATTTTATTCACATTTGCCTATTTTCAGGCAAATTTAAATGATTTTTCAGATGTTAATTCCAAGAAATTTAAGAGCTAATTAAATATTTGATAGAGCTTTCAAGAAAAGATATAAGAGGAACGCTTTATATAATATTATATATTAATTTGAATTTTTGAATTTTCGGCCAAAAACATAATGGGGGCTGATGGGGGTAGGAGGGGATGGTGGGGGAAAAAGTTGTTACACAAAAGTTACCTTGGACCTTCCCCTATCCAACCCATATTTCGGAATTTTCCGGAAAAAATCTCCCTTCTGTGGACACTCGGTCAAACAGACCCTTGCAAAATCTGCACACCTAGAATCAAATGGTTCTAGGTGCCAAGAACCTGGACCGATCAGAGATTTTAAGGCAGATTCTGAAAGTACTAGAAGAGCCAACGGTTTCATCGAGGCCGGTCTCGTCAAAATCTGACAGATGAAACCTGACTTATAAGGCACCATATATATAAAACTGAAACGTGAAATCTCAACGCAACAATCTAATAAAAAATGTATAATTCATAAATCTTCATAAATTTTAAGAGCTTTTTTGTTTAAAAGCTTTCTAAAAATCCTTTGTATAATATTATTACCTTCAGCTATGAAATTTAAAGTTTTTGAGACTTTTTAATGCTTTTACAGCAACTTGTGCGAAGCTTTCAAAAATTGTAGAGCATTTTGATTGCTTTTCGGAGTTTTGTGGAAGTGTTGAAAGCTTTAAGTTACTCATCAGCCCCTTAGTGAAAAACCCACTCTATTATATGAAATTCTGACATTACGGTGGTGTCCCCAAATGGTGGAAAAAATGACCAGTGGATCCACGAGGTGACCACAGAGTTCTATGCATTCACTGGGGATACACCTAAAGTGGCACTCATGCGGAAAATTCGAGTTTGTCTCGTTTTTCGGCCTTTTTTTGGGGGTGGACGGAGGGAAACTCCCATAGTGAGTCAGCCGCTCACCACTAATATAAAGGCAAGTGCGCATTCAGGGAAATTCGCTGGATATACCAATGTGGAAAAAAATCCAATTTCCTAACGATTTTTCAGTGGTTGGGCCTTATAATATTGGTTTCTCGTTTTAAGCCGAATTGTATGTCTCAACTGACATTCAATTAGACTATTTAAATGCAGAAAGAGAAATCCAATCAAATGAAGTATTTTCCTTATTGGATTGGTTAAATATTCATTTCTATTTACCGATAGATGGCGTGCGTCAATGTGAGCCTAGATGCAAAGGACTTTATATAGAGGAAAATTTATAAAACCGTGCACGTGTTGCAGGTCGAATTAAAAGTTTGTCAATTTCAGAGTGGGGAAACAGCCGTGATCAAAGCAAATGGTTGAGAATCGAGATGAGTGATAATTTTGCCAATGCTTCCCTTTCTATATACTTTCTTGTGTCTGGGAGTTGAAACCACAGGGGAGAGTGTCTTATATCTTTGACAAGTGATTTGAAATTCTTTTCGTGTTTCTCACTTTGCCCAAGAAGCGATGTCGACGAGCGACATTGGTTTTGCAAGCAGGAGGAAGCTTCTGTGGAAAATTCAATTTCCACACCATGTTTTATAGCCATCCATGTCTCGAGTGATGCCAGACATGGAGAACATGCGATGGGTGGCATAGAGGGAGCTCCTCCAATTCTCCCAACATCTCACAAAATAATCGCTTTTATTAAATTGGGTATGAAGGCAGTCTCTCGTCGAAGGTGGCTGCAAATGATGAGCTTCTTCCTTCAAACCCAAAAAAATCTCCTGCAACATTGAAGAAATTCAACTCACGATGAAGAGGAATGATTAATTGATAAAAAGAATCTGTTATAGGGTCTTATCGAATCAACATTAAATAATTTTCATGACTGAAAAAACTACTTTCATGTTGATTTAATTGATTTAATTAAAAAATCGAAATATTCCTCATACTTTTCTCTCATAATTAAATTATTTAATTGAATTTTTTTCCCACGCATTCCAGCAAAATATAATTCCACTCTGTGAATTTTCAATTAAAAATGCCTGTGCAAGGAATTAATAACACTCCCAACATGGATTTCGACAACGGAAATAGGTCAGTTTTGCATTTCACAGGCATATTTATAGTGCCTCAATGGCGCTTATGGCTCTATTTATGGGTATTTCCATAAATTGAGGGGGTCATTTATCGAACATCACCCACTAGGACATTCCCATTGACTCTTCTGTTATTTGAAATTCTGTGAAACTTATGCTGGGAAGTCCAGAATTTGCTCTTTAATTGCTTCAAAACTGAACAAAGTGAATTTAAAGATAACAAGAGGAGGTATTATGTTCAAAAAGGCTTTTACACCACTTCCAGTACGTCCACTTTTTGTAGAAAAGCTCCCCAAAGCTCCAATTCGAAAGCTTTGATGAGCTTTCATTCAATCAATTTTAGTTTCCATAGTAAATTAATAAAAGATTTATAAAAAAGCTTTCTAAAGCTTTCTGACAAAGTTTTCTAGAGCTTTCTGAGAAAACTAAGCTTTCTAAAAAAGAAGTTTATAAGAAAACTTTATGAAAAAGCTTTTAAGGAAAGATTCAAAACTCAGACTTTTACGAAAGCTTAGAAACTTTCTTCTAAAAGTTTCTAAAGCTTTATATAAGAAAAGTGTTACTAGCAAACTTTCTAAAAAGATTTCTAAAAAAAAAGTTTTACTTATAAGAAAAGTTTCTAAAACATTCTGAGAAATCTATCTAAAGCTTTATAAGTATAATAATAAAGGTTTCTAAAGCTTTCAAAGAAAGATTTTTAAAGCTTTCTAAGAGAGTTTTCTAAGCTTTTTAAGAAAGGTTTGTACAACTTTCTATGGACGGTTTTCTAAAATTTTCTAAAAGCTCTTTCAAAAGATTTTTAAAGTTCTAGATGAACTTTCTAAAGCTCTTGTTCTTCCTTGGATGCTTTTAAAAGATATTAGTACTTCCACTCCACTTCCAAAAGCTCTCTCGCACTTCCACTCAAATGTAACCATTTCTGATCATAATATCTCCCCCGTTGAAAGATAATAATTCTTGCAATTGGTTATCATAACAGCCTGATTAAGTCTTGAAAAATGTATATTGTTAGGATAATATCAAACTAGAATGTTTAAATTCCAATAAAAAGCTGGAAAAGCTAGAAGAACTTTTGCAACAACCCTATATTTTTTGGGGCGAACTATTATGCCAAAAACTCACTTTTGCCCAGACCATAACTCATCGATTAGGAAGTAATCACTCCATGAAAAGGGTTATTTCTCTAGCCCTATCTCAATTCACTTGCTCCTGGACCCACAAATCCTCCTTAAAGCTCTTTTGCCTGCTGCCAAGTGGACAAAACTTCCATCATCAGCACAATTTCATGCTCCTTCTTCCCAGCCAAGAAGTCTCCAGTCACTTCTGGGACAATCCCATGATTGATATTCTGCCTAATTTTGCGCCACAGAATGCCTCGAGAAGACTCTGCAGGTCCGTTGCGTGGGTTTTCGACCAGAAATCATACATCATTTGGCGGTTGCGATACGGCATCGCACGTGGAACACTCCATTTTGGTGGGGTTTAATTGAGTTTTGCAGTGTCAGGTCACAAATCTAATCTAATTTACCATTTAATTACTCTATGTCTCTGTCTGATGATGCATGGCTTAGTCATTCGTATGATAATAGATTGGAATCTACCCCTTGTAATTTTCATAAATTCCAACACAACCAGCGTTAGACGCAATCAATTTTTTTAGGTTTATCGTTGAAGGACAAAAAGGTGGAATTTTATCAATTTCCCACCACTCTTTTTTCCTCCTTTTTTCCATCCCTGGAAGCTCTTAAATAAACAAGGCAAATTTGACAAAACGATTCCAACTTGTTTTCATCCCTGTACACACAGAGTAATATTTATATTCGACAATATCACTGTGGAGGTCAAGCTATATGCATTTCGGTGAAATGGAAAGCAGAAAAGAAACATATTTTGTTTAATAGATTGTTTGAATTTGAAATGGCAAAGACGTTAAATTAAATAGACCGGCAATTCACTATAAGTTCAAATTCACCACCAATTTAAAATGGTGGTGAAATGACAGCTGTCAATATTTATAACCTCAAAAACAAATCCCTATGGAATATATCTGAATTTGCCTCAAGCATGTTGTATGAAAAATTCCCCACAGTATATTGGCCGATGCTCGTCTTTCCACTGATACTCCACAATTGCTCCCCATTTCGCATACCAACCCCACCCCCTGCCCTGAAAAAGGGATAGAGAGAGAGAGAGCTGAGAGAGGCACATTATATCAGACTTATTGCTGTGAGCACGTGCGTCATGTATAATATTTTCGGGGGAAATGTGGAAAACACGCACATATATCTGTCAAAAAGGGGAGGGAGTGCATTGGGTGTGGGGGTGGCTGCGATGTTGCCGCACTCATTTTCACTTTTTGCCACTCTTCGTGTTTGCTTTTCATATTTGTGTGGCTCAAAAGTCAAATATTCGAGCGTTATATGTATCATTTTGGTCTCAACAGAATGCAAATACTCGGTCTTTTAGCAAGAAATATATTTGTGTGAGCTGAGGGCGTTCAAGGCTATAAAAATAAACCTTCAAAGGGTTAAAGGGAGATTTGAATATCAACGTATATTATTACAAAGATTTTTCGGTATCTGCGGAATCTTGCTCTTGAATCTTGATCATGCACAACTCAGCTGTAAAATAAAGCCACAAAGCGAGAATTCCTCTCTGGATTGCGGGATATTTAAGTTCATCTCCTTCCCAGTTACGCATTATTGGAAAATTCATCGGGAAAACATTTTAATTTGAAATGCGACATCGCACAATTTGCTGTGAATTCCACATGAAATTTTTGGGGCAAAAGTGTCAGTATTTTGTCCCTCATCGACCCTCAGCATAACTTGAGCTCTCAACAGTTTTTGGGGTGGAAAAGAGCCACAGCAGTTTTCCGGGACTGAATTTGCATTTTTATGGAAGAGAAGTAAAATAACTTTAGGATTATCGTTGGGATGCGAAAGCGACGAGTGTCTCTTTAACATTTTAAAGTTTTTTTTTTGCCTACATGTGGAAATCCATAAAGTGCTCCCGAGGGGACACACACAGAGTGGATTCAATTATAAAAGCGTGAAAGTGTTGGATATTTCATGGAAGAGACAAATAAATGCCCTGGAGGTGCTTTGGAGTATTTGGGTCATCGAAATTGCACGGGTTTTTGCATGGGATCACCACCCACTAATAACACGATGTATTTTCACTAGCAATAATTATTATTGACAAGTGAAGAGAAATTAAATTTTCAGGAATTTACATGATACAGCAAGTATTCAACGCAAATCGATAACATTGCATTTTAATGTGCATAGATAATTGGTAGGATTGGTTACATATTTCAAAGAGATAGTGGTGAATATGGTGAATTTGGTGAATATTTGAGAACTCATTGATAATTTGCGAAAATATCTTTGATCCCAGTCTAAGCGGCTATCTGAGTTATCTTCTTCTTCTTCTTCTTTTTAGAATTTTTGGTCGGACGTCATATGCTCTCGATGAGAGCGACATCCACACAGCCTATGAGTTATCTTCAAATTAGTAGAATTCAAAATTGGTGGTGAATTTAAATTTCACTGAATTGCCAGTCTGTTTAAATTAATATCTATGAGTCTGAAGTTCAAAATTTCGCTACATTAAAGTAAGTTAGCAGATATTCAAAAAGTTGATTATAGTAACGGATAACTTATAACCTCAAGTTCATAGCGTATGAACTGATCTAAAAGTAGCAAATCATTTACATAAGAATTATTTTCCAGTGCGTGATACGATAAAATGCACTGACAAACCACTAAGGGGGTTTCAGTGTCCAAATAATTTTTTAATTTGTATTCAGATTGAGTTACAAAAGGGACAAATTGTGGTTGCAACTGAGTTCGTCTTTTTCTTTTTCGTTTTTCCTCCACATTTTCCATCCGACTGGCTGAAAAAGAGTCCACAAAATTATAATTGGGGTTTTTGTAAGCGTGACGATGCATAATTATGCTGAAATTTAATGAGAATTAAATAATTTTAACTCCCTATCTTGAAGATCCCTCGCCAAATTGATGACATGTCGCTCTTCCGTCAAAGTCATCTTAAACGAGATGGATTTCCACGAATCTCTCTCTCGCTGTGAGATAAAATCTCAGTTAGAAAGGCAGACAAATTCATTAGGCGTCACCGCGAGCAAAAAGACTAACCGCAGAGAATCAAGTGTTAAATTAATTTTGAAGAAAACCCACCAATGTGTGAACTGCTAAATTACAGCGAAAATCACCCTTTTAATTAGGGAATCCCTATGAGACACATTCCCCGTGAATTACCGGTTAAGGTGGATCAAAATGAGGGCGAAGTACCTTCATTAAAATTTATAAAAAGGCAACTCACTTTGAAGGCTCATGGTTTGTGCAGATTAAAATTTCATAAATTTGCAATCATGAATTATGAATAACATTGAGTGTGAGCATTTAATAATAAATTAGAGACTTGAAATTATGTTTGAGCTTAAAGCACAACATTTTTATTCAATTAAACTTTTTCTTTCAATGAAGAAAGCTAACAAAAATCAGCTAAAAAATTCTACAAATTTGCAGAGAAAAAACCTTTGAAATATTTTTTATGAAGAAGGTAAGAAGACAAGGAGGAAATATTAAAGTAAGAAGCTTTTAAAGAAGTACAAGATAATCTTTGGAAGTGGAAGTTCTAAAAGCATCATTATTTTTTAAGCATCCAAGCTTTCAAAAGCTTTTAAAGGAGCTTTCATTTGAGACTTCTTAAAATAAGTTTTAAAATTTAAAAAAAAAACTAAAATTGTATAATTTTTTAGATCTTAAAAGGTGTTGCAGCTTTCTTTGATGAAAAGAAAGCTCTTAAAAGATCATTTTTAGGCAGGATCATCAGGTATTTCTTTGGTTAAAATTTCTGAGAGCTTTTGC
>CAKKOB020002920.1:0-10705 GCA_918844115.2 Phlebotomus perniciosus
GACGATCCGTTCAGATTCTGAATCAAGAGCGGATGTAGCTTCGTCCAAGAGGAGGATCTTGGGATTCCTTACAATTGCCCTTGCAATGGCGATCCTCTGCTTCTGACCTCCAGACATTTGAGCTCCGTTCTCTCCCAGAAGAGTTTCGTATCCAAATGGAAGCTTCTCGATGAAATTGTGGCAGTTAGCGATCTTAGCTGCGTTGACAATTTCTTCCATTGAAGCTTCGGGATTCCCGAATCTTATGTTATCAGCGATGGTGGCGGAGAAGAGAGCTGGTTCCTGACCAACAACTCCAATCTGGGATCTTAGGAAAGCAGTATTGAGATTTTTGGTATTTATTCCGTCAATGAAGATTGCGCCCTGAAAAAAAAAACAAAAACCATTCTCATTCCTGTAAAGACAGAATTCTTTTGGATAAATTCTTTTGGTTTTTCAAAAGAGAGAAGTAAAAAGTAAATTTGATCAGTAGAAAAACAAATTTTCAAATTTTAAAACAAAAGGTTTAGTAAAAGTTGAAAAATCGTATCAAAATGATCACTTATTAAACATATCTGTGTGAATTTTAAAGATAAGAAACCCCAATTTAGCAATGTTATCGTTAATTCCTCACCTCATTTGGATCATAGAGCCGCTGAATGAGCTGCAGACAAGTTGATTTTCCGGATCCTGAACTCCCTACCAAAGCCACCGTTTGTCCATTCTTTACTTCAAAGCTAACTCCCTTGAGAATTTTCACATCACTCCTCGATGGATATTCAAATTTAACATTCTTGAACTCAACATCCCCTTTAAACTTATCCATCTTCCTGCCACTCTCACTAAAGGGATCAATCCCTGACTTGTGATTGATAACTTCATAAATAGCAGTGGAGGTTCCCTTGGCTGTTACAATGGTTTCCAGGCTGGGTATTGTGAAGGTCACAAATTGAGATCCATTGATCATACAGAGAACAATCATCACGATTGACACAATTGTGTAAGTCCTCTCCTCCTCAGGCAATGCAAAGTCCAGCACCATTAGGTGAATTCCATAGTAGAAGGCCAGACCGAATCCGCCAAAGACCAGGAACCACATGGCTCCGCTCTGAAGACCAGAGAAAAAACTCTTCTTAACTCCGGATTTTTCTGCAGTCTTTAGACTTTCCGCATATCTCTGGGATTCCTTGTCTTCCCCACCGAAAGCCACCACCGTCCGGATAGAGTTGAAAACTTCCTCAGCAATGGACCCAGCAACTGAATAGCTTTGAATTTCTCTCTCTGTGAGTCTAGTTTCGGACTTCCCAACAAAAATGGAACATCCAACTATTAGGACTGTATAAACACCACCTATAACCAGCGTGAGCTTCCATCCCGCTATCAGGCTCACCGTCATGTGGAAGGTAAAGGCGGACAGGAGTAATACTGTAGTTACTAGCTTCTCTCCCATTGCATCCTTGATGAGATCGAGATTGCTGGTGATTTTGCTGGCAAAGTCCAGACTTCCCTTGGAGTCGAACCACGTCATATCTTGACTGAGAACGGATCTCAGAAAAATCCTCCTGATCCTCATTGTCTGCTTGAGAGCGAGGAGATTCATCACATATACCGAAAATGATATCACAATTATCATCACGAGGACAATCAGTGAGCTTAGGATGAAGCACGAAAGCACATCTTCCTTGAGAGCCGCCAGGTTTTCCTCCAATGTGGGATTTTCCAGGTGTCTCCCACCGCCAAAGATAGGCAGTAAAATTGTGGGCAAGATGGTTGCATTGGCTTCTGATCGGTTGATCAGCATCGATACTATTTCCGAATAAATCACTGTGGACATGGGATGGCCCGCAGAGACGGCAAAGATCATCGCAAGGACCCCAATTGTGATGATTATTTCCGATGTGGTTGCGTAACGATACTGCAAGATGATTGGAAAAGTTGCAGAAAATATCAGTTAGAAACGTTAGTTTTTCAAAACTGATCAGTAAAAAAGTAATTTGATCAGTAGAAAAAGCAAAAAATAAGTTGCAATTAGCGTAAAAACTGCAGGCAATATTAAAAGTTTTATATATAAATTAAATTTTAACTTATTAAAAAAAAATATTAAGATTATAAAACTTTGAATAAGCTGTTCGAAAACTTAAAATTTTACTGATCAGTTTTACATCTTCACAGTTATTTATTTTGGAATTCTTTCAATACTATTTTATGCAACTTTTCATTATTAATAAAATTTTGAGTATAAGAACTTTTTTAAAAGCTTTTTAAAGTATACATGGTAAATTAGAAGCTTTTTGGATTTGAGAGCTTCAACAATTCTTATGGATTTTTAAGTTCCATAAACATGGAGAAGCTTTTGAATTATTTTTGGGCTTTCGTGACACATTTAGAGCTTTTTGGGCAAATGAAAATTTTGAAATAAACCAAAAAACACGTAAAGCTTTCGAATCAAATTCTGCAATTAAACATTTTTCAAAACTTGGGGAGCTTCATATAACTATTCAATGTTTTATAGTCTCAAAACTTTCTTGGGTAAAAATTTTGAGAAGAAATGAAAAACTGTCAAAAAAGAAGAAAGTGTACAAATCTTTGACTGTTAAACACCCTTGATACACGCTTCCGATCCAAAAGTCACTGCCAAAAAATATCGGCATTTTCCATAAACAATTAATTATCCCATCGTTCAGAGATCAATTTGTGTTACTCACCAAATCATATAAACTACTTGATGGTGGCTCGTCCTTCTTGACCGATTTGGCAGCTAATAAATCATGCTTAATTGTCGCTTTCATGTTTCCAGATCACTTATCACACAATGTAACTTTCATCGACTTTCCTCAGTCCTAAAAATATGAGAAAATTCACAAAATAAACTATCACTGCCTCATGAAAAACACTGAGAACAAAATGTTCTAATTTGACGCACTGCAATTTGAGTTCACACGAGAATTTCCCGCTAAAAAAAATCAAATTTCCTGGTGGAAAATTTGCGAAAAACTTTGCCAATACTGCATAACGAACTTCTCTTGATGAGATCTCTCAAGAAACTGATATTTATAGCCAGAATCGCTACACGCTCCCCCAAACACGCTGATATGACGCGATCAACTTGGCAATAGAATAAGAGTGACAATTAATTTTTTATCTCGCTCGAGTATTTCGTCTCGTGTTGTTAGGCTGTCGAAAAAGTAATTTTCTATTGCCGCATGTTGCGTATTCTTATGAGAAAGCTTCCCAAATATGAGTCTGGAGAGAAAATCGCCGATAAATATTGCGATAGGAAATAGAGAAGTTACAATATAATCCGTTGAGTTTGAAATATAAAAATTTCTTTAAAATTTTTGTGATCTGAAAAAGTTTTTTTATATTTCTTAAGCACACAAAACAATTTTAAATCTTAGGGATGTTTCTTTAGAGCTTTTCAAATAGTTTTTAAATGAATTTTGAGCTTTAGTAATTTTTAGAGCATCTTGAAAAGCATTTAAAGTTGTTTGAAAGTCTGAAGGGCCTTTAAGAAAATTTCTGAACGCACAAAGCCTTTAAAAATTCCATGAAGCTTCTTGAGGATAAAATTTAAGCTTTCTTTAATTGGTAATAAAAGGGTAATTATTAAGTCATTTATTATAACTAAGATCGAAAAAACACTTAACCATTAGAGGAGCAATCAATCATATATGACTCAAAGAGATAATTATTTTCTCTTATGCCCACGGATTAATAATATGTAAAAATAAGGATGAAATACAAAATGAAACTTCGACTGTGTCTAACCCAAAATCAAAAATAGGTACTTAAATTTTATCTCTTAAAAAACATATTTGATAGTCTTTTACGTCTTGTTGGATTTCATCAAAAGGGCTTAGGAATTCGTCTGATAATAATTTTCTAAAGAGAAAAAATAAGTTCATAAATTTTCCTGAAAACTCGCGTTTCTCAATGGGTTAAAAGCTTTTTATGCGATTTATTTTTCACAAAACTTTGATTTTAACGTTTAAAAAAATCTCACAAACACTTTCCGTTTTTTTTGTAATTTTTTTGCAACATTTTCTCACAGGAAAGAAATCAGAAAAAAGAAATAATTCATTTAAGAACAACTATACCTCAATCCACAGCTTCTAACTCGATAAAATAAAAAAGCAAACCTTTTTTTATTCACTAAAAATTACAAAAATTACAGAACGCACAGATCAAACTGAACTCAATGCAAGACGCTCTGAAACTAAAACTAAAATGAGGAATGCAAATCTACAATTTCTAATGGACTCTTAAGGATCATAAAAATTTATTGTAGACACACCTTCTTCTTCAACTCTTAGTTTGTGTATGTGAGGGGATTATGGCGATGGATTTTTTGTATCTTTGTAAAAATTATCTGCTTAGGGACTCTTCAAAATTGTTTATAATGGCATTTGAACCAATTGCAATGAGCCAAATAATTTGCAGTTCTTTATGTGAAAACTTATACATTTGTAAGTATTATAGTAGCTACCTATACACTAAAAAAAATCAAATGTATACAATAGATTCATCTATACTCTTTAAAACAATCTGAAAGATCTGAAATGCATTCAACCGTGATATAAAAACCATAAATACCTCAAGAAATCTTCATAAAAATGTGTTTCACATTAAATCTATAAATAGATAACCAATTTAGTTTTTGTATGATTTTCATCAGATTTCATCAGCTTCCTATATGATCTCCAGGTGAATAAGCTTTTTTTTAGCCATCTCAGCATGATTTCCAGACTCTTATCATGTGTCAATAGAGTACCTATCTACGTAATTCATTTATATAAGTCTCAAGCAATATAAATCTTTTATTATTATAAAAATGTTTGTTTAGCAGAAATTCTTATCATAATTGAAGTAATTCAAGTTGAAATTTATATCTCAGACTTATGATAGAAACCTTTTCAAATAGCAGAAAGATTAACTATCAACGTTAAAATAAAAATATTATTAAAGTTCAAACGATGAACGATGTTTAAATTTAACAAGCCTTAATTTTAATCATTAGTTCATAAAGGCTTGTCGACTAGCTATCAGGCTTCTGGGAAGAACAAAAATTTCCGGAAAAGCTGCCAAATATTTCAACATTGCGATAACTATCTCTGAGTGAAGAATTTTTAATGAAACCATGCAATTATTTCGTGAAAACATTCTGCGGAAATAAATCTTAAATTTTATTATAATTCAGCTGATTAAAATTTATCCACCGTTCGAACATTTATGACTGTAAAAATTTTAATTGCCTTCTATTTCATAAGCTCAATTACCTCGTAATAGCGTAAGATAATGTAGAACAGCATTTTTTCTCACACTGATAAGAGCGTTTCATTGAAATGTTGTTTGTGAAAAGTAGCGAAATAAACTTTATTGATAACTTTTGCTTTAATACTTTATTCGCAATTCTCAGACGATGAATACACATCCATATGAATTGTCTGTATAGAGTCTCTTTAATTCTCAATCAGCACTTCGTAGTTCTTGAATGGAATTTCAGCTCCTCCGTAAGGAATATAGAGCGAACCGTGACTAGGATGAATCTGCAAAGACAGAAAAAAGTCATTAAAAATCTTTTAAGAAAAAAATTAAAAAAATGGCTACCTTTCCGGGCGTCAGACTACCCTGGTAGAAAGTACGTCCAACGTAGAGAGGCTCTCCTGATGCGGTGTTGCCCGCCCGAACGGCATTGGGGGGCACACTTCCGTGTCCGGAGGAGACCCAAGAGACGCTCGTGTGGCAGAAGACTTCAAAATGATGCTTTGAAATCTCCTGTCCGTTGTGGCTCACGTAAGCCACTTGCTTACTGGGGATCACTTTGGCCGGCAACTGGTCGCCTTCGTGGAAGGCGCGACCAACATAAATTGGTGCTCCATCACTGTCATGACCCGCCAGAACGGCATCTGGTGGCATACCAGCGTGAGCGGAAGTGGGAGCCCAACGAGCTGCAAGAGGATTAAATTTTATATTAATGATTTTAAAAGATTTTGATGATTTCAAGCAAAGAATCCGAAAGAAAAACCGTTACACTTTATAGTTCAAATATCTAGCCGTTTCGGCAATACTTTTTTTGACGTAACTTATTTTTAAAATTTAAATAGAGAAGAAATATAGTTTCGCTTCCGGAGCTCCAGAAGCGAAAATATCTTAAGTTTAATCTAATCTTTAAGTTTTTAATCTGAAAAAGTGATATCGTTTAGCCAATTAGACCTCTACAAGATTGAAATAAATTTATAACTTCCGGTTCCTGAAATATTTGCTCCGAAGTAAAAAAAAAACCATTACACCCTATAGTTCAAAGTTTTAGCGTTAACGATTCTATTTTTAGAGACTAATTGCAAAATACTGAAAAATTAAAGTTGATGAAAGTCTTATGAATCTCTGGCTATTTCTCTGTATTTTTGCAAATTTCATTTTAGGATATTATATTTTTTGTTAATTTAAAAAAAATTAAATTAAAAAATTCGCAATTTTGCTTGTGACATAACTCAAATCTTCGTGGCCTGATGGAAATCTACTCTGCGAGATATCTTCAGGTTAGTTCCATAATACACAGTCATTAAATCCGGCCTGATAACAGTCTTATCATACTTACAGGCAGGCTGACCACACAGCACCTCGTAGTGCAGCGAGCTCTGCTCAGCGCCACCGTACGGGAAGTAGAGACACCCGTGGCTGGGATGAACTTTGCCGGGCGTCAAGCTACCCTCATGATGAGTGCGCCCCACGTACAGGGGATGACCGTGCACGGTCTGGCCCGCTTTCACGGCATTCGGAGGCACATGACCGTTGCCTGAGTGAACCCACGTGAAGCCCGTTCCGACGAGCACCTCAACGTGGTGCTTCACAATCTCCTGTCCGTTGTGACTCACATAGGCCGCCTGTTTGGTCGGGATCACCTTGGCGGGCAACTGGTCGCCCTCGTGGAAAGTGCGCCCCACGTAGATGGGGGAGCTATCGGAGTCGGTACCGGCGAAGACGGCATTCGGTGGCATAGCGCCGTAAACGGACGTCGGGACCCAGGTATAATCTGTAAAATGCGAGGTCATTTACATATAGGGGAGCTTTTGAAGAGCTTTTGATGACTGTTGCTTTGTCCAGTGATTCAAGTCACTTATCAGTTTCCAATAATAGCACTGAAATCATTTTCTGATAAATTGTTCGAGGCTTTTTTCAGGGCGGTTACCAATGCAAACCGTTGAGTTTTCAATTACATAATGTTCTTTTTATCATAAATTATTTCCGATTTACTAAATTCTACCAAATCTCTAAATACATTTTAATTAAAATTTAATGCACAATATGAAATAACAATAAATTCAATTAAACACAAGATTAAATGAAAAATAATCTTTGACTCTTCAAACGGGGATTTTTTATATGAACGTCTTAATTTTAATTAATCAAACTCACTCATTTTCTGTGACTTTTTGCTCCACGAAGTGATTCCAGCGATGTATAGAACGCAACTGATAGGGTGAGTAACAAATTTCACACTTGTTATCTTAAATTTGGTGGAATGTTATGAGAAATAAACCTTGATTAGTCACATCTTATCTCTTTTGATAATACTTTCACTTACAAATAAACCGTCTCGTCATATCAGTATTGATAATTATTTTATTATTCATCAAATTCTGAAAATAGAGGAAGCAAAACTTTAAAATTATTTGTTCAAATGCTTTGTGACCTTCGCTTATCGCGTGATGTCAATTTAATAGAGTTCAATTTCATCGTTCATTTCCAATGAAAGAGTGAGAATACAAAAAAAAAACAGGTGTTGATTATGCTCTGATAGATTGCAAAACAAAAAAAAAACAGTCTGTGGCTTAAGTGGAACCTAAAGTATTTTTTTAAAGGTGCAAAAATTATTATCTTATCCTTATCAACTGTGTATATCCCCGCTAATCTTAAACCTTAACAGTAAAAGCCAAGATAAAAACATATTTGAAATTACGTCATATTCCACAGAAGAATTATCATCAAATTCTCTTCAACATTCGTCAAATTCTCTATAGGAATTATTCTCGACAAATTCCCATCAAGAAAATTCTTTTGAAATATATCGTTCAAATTTCCTCCAAGAAATTTCGTTAGATTTCATCAAATTCTCGCCTTAATTTTAATTTAAATTACTTATAAACTTTTTTATAGCATTATTGGCATTAATTAATTTTATTTTCTCTTTATAATCATTTATCTACAGATTGAGGCGTTTCAACTCGGCAGGAGGGAAACACCGTGCCAAACTTGCCAACCAATAGGAATGTTTCCCTACGAAACTCCTAACGGAGCACCAACGAATCAGTCTTCGCGATCTTTCATCCAACACCAGCGCCTCCATTGCGACTCATCTGTGAGTAGATGAACCAAATTAGGCATAGTAACTGTCCATAGAGGTCGCTCGTGCTATCACATTTTGCTTCACCTCGAATTCCAAATCAATAAATACATGGGGAGTTCTTTTATGTTTTTTATGTTTATTTCTCTGTCCATTATTGAGAGATGGGACTCGGAGATAAGCGTAAAAGAGCTCCCAAGGCTCTCGTATGGCGAATTGCGGTGCATGGGTTAATTAAGAACAAGCAGTGATGCTTAATCACTTCTTCTCGTGTTGAAAAATCTTCATAAACTTCTTAAAGGGAGTTCTTGAATCTTGGCGGGAAAACTGATAAATTAAGAAAATATTTTTTTGAAATATTTTTTAGGACATAAAAAAGATGAAAACCCTGAATGCCTTTTACAAGTTCAAGACAAACATACTGAGTACTTTGAGAGCTACTAGATAAAATCCGAAGGGGAGAATACGACCCTAAGGAAAGGTTAATTTGACGAGGGTAAAGTTTCCCTTTCAAAGCCGAAGAGGGTGAAACACCTTTGAGGAAGATTTTTCTCTCTTCGACATTCTCTGTGTGACTATTTGGTGGTGAATTTTCCAGGGAGCGCACTTGCGCTCTTCCACTTTTCATAATTTTCCATAAACTCACACAGAGATATGGACTAAAATACTGGGTGAAAATATATTGGCAAAACACGCTAGAAATAGTCAGAAAAGCTCGAAAGAGATTAAATTTTCCTCCTGGCTGACGCGATGAAGATTGTTGTCTGTAAAAATAAACGCGAGACGCGCCAACTTTCCATCCCAAAAAACTCTTTGATCGCTCAACAGCCGAATTTTATTTTATGAATGGTTATTAAGTCGGAAGCATTTCAACACGAAGCGCTTGTACCCAATTTGATGGTGTTTTCTCTCTCCTTTTTGGTTCTCAGCCATCTCTTCCCAGGCTTTATGGGAAAATTAAAGGCTTATTCCAAAAATTTGCAAGCTTCACAGAGAGAAATATTATCTTGAATATTATTCAAATTCATAGGGATTCTAAAATAAATACCTTATGGTGTTTAAATCTACTCCGCGGGGGGATTAGATCAATCCCACATGATGATTAAAATTATAACAATTCTCCTAGTTTATTAAATCAATCACTCAACGTGGTTTAATCAATCCCTCAAAATGTTTAAATCAATCTCTCAGAGTGATTAAAATTGAAGCAATTATCCAAGATGATTAAATCAATCCCACAGTGTGATTGAATCAATCCCAAAAATGCTAGAATTTTACTCCGAAAAAGATTGACCAACAACTAATAACGTTTTATTTTTAAACCAAAAACAACTACCAAAAATAAATGCTGCTCTTCTGAATAGCCCTGTGTCCATCAGCTCTGAAATTGAACAACAAATTGAAGAACTAATCTTGAAGAGTCCATAAAAAACGCCCTCCTACACGAAAAAATCCCCCTTTCTTAGCTAGAAAGTCACTCCATTTCAAGATTGAGCACGATCAAAAGAAATCCCAAGTATAAAGACTTTGCTGAACCCACAACTTCACGCCAAACAAATCATGGACAAAAGACGCAATTGCGATAAGGCGAATTCCAGATAAAGTTGAGCCACGCTAATTTTCCCGCCAAGATATATGGCGCGCATGCAAACGAAATGTGAGACTGTTTGTGCTCCAACATAAATTATCGGATGAAGTTGAAGCTTGAAGCACAAACAGAAAAATTTTCTACGTGCGGCAAAAATTTATGGAAAACTAATGCAGAGATGACTATCTCATAAATTCACAATCTGTGGGAGTGTCTGCATCTCTCCGTGTTGCTCGAGATATTTCTGAAATTTCCACTGTTTTACATTTCTCGGGAGATTTATCAGAGATCGCTTGTTCAAGTGATTAAATCGAAATGTTCTCTGTGTATCGCACTTCAGGCTTAACACAAATACATAGGATTAGTATAAAGAGTTTCCACTCATTTACTACAAATTGATATATAATTTCTTACAGAGATCTTGAGACTTGTTAAACCTTAAGGGAAAACTCATTATGATTCTGGGATTATTAAAACAAATTCATACGAATAAACTGTAACGAAGGAAAAAGATGTGTTATGGCGCTGTCAGACGTCAACAGTTCAGTCAACAATTTCTTACTGTTGAAAGCTATTTAATGGCATTTTCCAGTGGAAAATCATCAAATTTCCACTCAAATCCAGTCTGTTCTGCATTATTAAAGAATATGTAAAAGGAATTTTCCGAAAAACTCAATATTAGTGCAGAAAATGCCGTTCAACCGAATCAGGCGATTAATCACTTATTTTAGGTACTTAAACTTCTGTTGAACGGCATTTTCTGCACTAATATTGAGTTTTTCCGGAAAATTCCT
>CAKKOB020002922.1:0-10696 GCA_918844115.2 Phlebotomus perniciosus
TTAGACTACACAAAACGATGAATTTCTCATTCATATATTACATCCGTTTATGAATTTGATCTTTGCAAACTGCGAAATTGAATTCCAAAAACATGATTATATAGAGACTATATATTATAGTTCCAAGAGTTGGTCAAGGCAAAAAATGCAATCCATTGCAAACTCGAAGAAATATTGCATGAGCCTGAGAGGAAATTAATTTTCCTTTTCTGGAAAAGTAGCATGATCATCTCCTCGGATGAGATAGAAGAAATTTCCCCGTATACTGTGGCAATTCAATTGAATTGCAATAAATATTTTCCAATTGAGTGAGTACAAATAAATAGCGAGATGCTCTAGCGTTAAACGCATAAAGTGATTTCAATTTACGGATTCATTGCAATTTCATTTGATACAGCTCGAAACGATGGAGAGAAGAATTTCCTGATACTTACAGTTGAAGGTGTCTCGAGGCAATAAGACCGGAGAAGAACAGTAAATCATACATTCTGTACTTCTTTCCTTAATCCTTTGTCATCTTCTCATCCTCATGTATTTGAACAAACAGTGAGAAATGTGGAAAATACACAAGCTTTTCAAATTTTACTGGAGAAGATTATAAAAGTGGAACATGTTCTCATATTCTCTTCGGTTTTCTTTTAATAAAAAATACATTACAGGAACTATATTCTGGGTATTCTTGGAAGCTTTGATTTATCATTTCCTGCGAAATTTCTATTTTTGACATTAAAGATAAATTGATCAAATAACTAAAATTATATTTATATCAAGGGGGAAATATTAAGGTTAAAGAGGCGTACACTATTTTCAGCACTCTTACGTTTTGTAAAAAGTTCCCCAATAATTTCGACACTTCGGAAGTGTTGGAGAGCTTTGAAAGATAGAAAGAGTTTTAAAAAGAAGATAAGAAAAGCTCTTAAAGGAAGCTTAAAAGAGTTAAGGGCAGCTTAAAAGAGCTTTGAAAGAAAGCTAAAAAAGCTTGGAAAGAAAGCTCAAAAAAGCTTTGAAATGAACATAAAAAGAGCTTTTAAAGGAAATTTAAAAGAGCTTTAAAAGATAGCTCAAAACAGCTTTGAAAGGCAGTTTTGAAGAGTCTTGCTAAAAAGCAAAAGAATTTGCTAAAAGCTTTGCTAAAAAGAATTTTTTAAAAAGGAATGAAAGTGCTATGAAAGTTTCAAAAAGCTTCAGAAAAACTCAAAAGAGTTTTCAAGAAAGCTTAAAAGAACTTTGAAAAGAGGCTCATTAGAGCTTAGAAAAGAAGCTACAAAGAGTTTTTAAGTGCTTAAAAGAGCTTTCATTTCAAAGTTCTGGAACTTTCTTTAAAGCTCAACAAGTTCAAGAAATTCTAAGTAAAAGGTTGACTCTAAAGCTTTCAAAATTTTCGGAAAGCTCGTAAAATCTTCTGAAAAAGCTCATTGATTGCTTAAAAAATATGAATTCGTCTATATATTAGAACTTCTAGTTGAGTGTACACCACTTCTGACGATAATATCTCTACCTTGACTCTATTTGATTTTGGAGACACCGTGATATATGTAATTTGAAGACTTCAAAATAAGTTCAAGAAATTTCTGAATCTTTCTTATTATGGAAATATTAGATATCATGTCGTTTATTAATGATATCCTTTAGATTTCCACTCATAATTATTCTTTCAGTCTGAGAAGGAAAATTTCCTGTTATCTCGCTAAAACTAGGTCATAGTGCAATCAAGTTGAGGGAATATTTGTTCTCCATTGCAACCCAACACTCCATGTCTCGTAAGAGGATCTGAAATTTACTGTCAATCTGCCAGAGAGTGAATGGTGTGAGAAAATTAATTCAGCAGTGTTCGATTGAATTTGCGCATCTGCTAATTAAAACACTCTAAGGTTTGTGTCCTTCTGGCCAGATGATGAGAAAATTATGTGCTCAGCATGTTCGGGTCATACAATGAGAATTTTCTTTTTATGAGGGGATCTCGAGAGAAAAACTCATATCAGAGGGCTCACTTGCCAGAAACATCCCACCCATGAGTACCACCCACCCAGAGTTAATTTATGCCTCAAGCCGGTGAAATATCTGTGAGAGCTCTTGCGCTTTGGGGTATATAGTTTGGGGTAAGACAAGGAGAAGAAAAGCCGCCAAGCTGTTGCTATTTTGTCCTGTGACAATTTTACGAGATTTTCCATGCCGTGGGGACACATTACAAGCCCATGCCATGGTGAATGGGACAATTTACCATGTTGGCTGGGGCTGCAGGGAAAAATTATGAGATTCACACTCCGTGGCGGAATGGGAACATTTACATAAGACTGCATCGTGTTCCCATTCTCTTTAGAAGGGGGGGAGGGAGATGCTTTTTGCACCTTTTCCACTTGCCTCACTTCCTGGATTGCCCACCCCGGGGTCTCCCGTGGGCGAGAAAAGGGCATAAATATGGTGCAGAAGGCTCGAAAACAAACTGCAATTTTATTGTTTTTGCCCGGCCGTGGCTCCTTTTTCCCGGGGATGGCACTTTCGAAAAGGCCCGGAGAATTATGCGCGAAGTCCAACAGCAAGAGCAAAAGAACTGTGCATTCCAGCGAAGAATTGTCGGTTGGCGAAACACCGGTGGATTTATTCCTAATTTATGCCAAGCCACATTTTTCCCATCCCCTACCCACCCATTCACTTGGTGGTCACGATGGAGTTGTGCATTCAGCACATGTTTAACCCAAAACACCACACGTTTAGACGAATCGTAACATTTTCATTACTTTCACCACCCCCTCTGTTAGGAGACACGTTTTTTTTCCTCCAACTTCTTGTTCCATTTCACCCCTTCGAGAGGCACTTGAGACGGCATGGTGCTCGATGCCAAGACACTTCCTTCAGCACTTGGGGTCCACGAATGGGTATTTTTGCATGAATTTCAATTAGATTTTTTGATTTATTGCCTCCACTTCTCGGCCAAGCAAGTGCTCCAGCATAACGATAAATTTCTTCTCGATCCATAAATGATTACTTGTGCGGAAAATTCACTATTTAAGAGTACGGAATTTTTTATACATTCGACATGGAACATGTGAGAATGTATAATAATTTTGGACTTTACAAAATGTGGCAATACCTGTTCAGAGATTAACATGCCTCTTTCACCTCTATGGTCCTTCCTTCTGATCCCAGCAGAGTCAGAAGGTTGGAAACAATCTTATTATTCTGTCCCAGAGAGGCACCTGTCGAAGGTGCCATTCTACCGAGAGAGTTTTACTCTCCGCGATGCTCTTTAGCCATTTACTACAGGCTTCAACTCGAAGCCGGGCTGACTCAAACAGTGGACAGTTTTCCCTCCTTATAACCAATCTAACTCCCGGACTCCAATTAGGCTTCGGTCGGCTTGAGCTTGAGCGTCAACTCTTCCCCTCCCTCCCCTCCAGACTGACAATGTATTGAGAGCTATGGAAGCGCGATGCTCACACGAGCATGGAGGGGCATGATGTGAGAGTGGTGGGAATGACGAAGCTCACGCTCAAGCTGACCGAAGCCTAATTGGAGTCCGGGGGTAAGAGGATAATTTGATAAGTTTGAATTATTCTGTTATTCACAGTTGGTTCCTTTAGCCATTGGAGCTTACAATACCAATAGAGTCATTTGGGGGGATGTTGAATTTTTAAATAGAGGCGCCACTAACAGGAGACAAGTTGTGGAAAGTTTATAAGACAAAATTGGATTTATTACGACACACAGTAAGATTATTTTCTTTGAAACTTATGAAAGCTACGATTCTTTTGTGACGAACTCAGAATTCAAATTCAGGTTTAGACCAAACTTAAAATTAAACTTATAAGGAATTGCGTCTTGCAGATAAATCTATAAAACTAATATAATAGTTTTATTTTTTATTTTTACATTCAGAATGGCGCTTGTCAAGACCAGTCTTTTTAAAAAGATTTTATTGATAATATCGGTCTAAATTTCAAAATTTTGATCCTTAAAAATGCATATTGCCGGTTCTGAAATATTTAACTTTAAAAACTTGAAAATTTTATTTTCTTTGAATAGACAACGGTGATCGGACAAAGTTACGATATTGAGAAGAGTTATTGTAGTTTGTAAAGTATTTCCAATGAGTATTTTAAGTCAATTAAAATTAAAATTTTGGTTTCCAATAGATCCAAGTAAAGTTAGGTGTTAATGTAAGGTACTGTTAGAAAGGTCTCGCCATTGTACGAAAGGACGACCGCCTTTACTTCTTGACATGAGTTTCTAGATACTTTCCCCCACATTTCAGATCCATTGGAGCATATTTGATTTTAGGTCGATCATAAAAGCTGTGAATTTGGAAGAATCACAGCTAAAAGAACTCCTTATCGCAGGATGTTAGAAATTGTAATTATTAAATTGCCCTAATTTTTAAAATTTATTGTCACAAATTGCTTCATATCTTATTTGAGCTCGTTAAATATGGCGTATAGTCCGTATGTCCAAAACCGAAGGAATAAAAGCCGTGTCTACTTCTCATTGCCTCATAATTGTATTCAAAGAGTTCATTGGAAGTCATAGAAATGTTATCCAAATACCATCGTGGACTAAAATTAATGGTTTCTCTGTTCTTTGATATTTGGCGTTTAGATTTCTTACCTGAATCCAAATGGAAGTTCCTTAATAAACTAAAAACAGGAGTCCTTCCATCGTTGCTAGCTTTCAGTATTTTCTGTTTAGTATGGCACTTGCTGTTTCTAATGAAGGACTTTAGTGACTTAATTGAGCTATCTTTTGTTATCATCTTCATTATTGCTTTCTATCAAGCTGCCTCAACTTATTTGGCATTGGCTGTCTTTAATAAGGAAGACATTGTGAATATCTTAGATTACTTTGACGAAGCAATGAAAGTCGAAAATACTCTTTTATCCGATCTTCGAAAAAAGTGCTATTTTAGGAACATGAGAATTGCATATTATTTTGGAAGGTAATCCGTATAAATTCTTTTTGGATTTTTCTATTTAAACTTTTGCATTTCAGAACATTTCTAGCTGTAGTTACTGTATCAGCAGTTATTATTGTATTATTCGACATACACAGAGCAAAAAACCATTTACCACTGTACTATTACATTCCTGGATTTCCACCAGATAATGTTCTTTTCTATATAATCAACCTGGCAATTCAACTGGTAACCAATTTCTCAGCATTTGCCATTGTCATGTGGTCCGACGTTATCATTATGATCACAATTATGTATTGCGATGCTGAGATACGTAGCATTGTGGGATTAATAAATAGTCTCAATTGTGAAATCGTTGAATCGACAAGAGCCAAACTTATTCTGAAGACAGTCCACGAAGTCCATCGGACTATATCTGAGAAAGCCAAACAAATGACAATGATCTTCTGGCACGTTTACTTCCAAAAACTCTTCACCATCATGACATATCTTTGTGTCCTGATGTCCATCTTTCAAACGCTGGATGCATCATTGCTTGTGCCTCTTCTCGGAATCATACTCATTCTAACTCAAATCTTCATCTTGTGCTACTTTGGTCAGATCATCAACAATAGTTCTGAAGATATGTCCGCTGCTCTGTACATGACCAAATGGTACGAGTTGGGTTTGAAGGATCAGAAAGATCTACTTATGCTTATGATGAGGTTTCATCATCCAGTAGAAGTGGAAACTTTTGGATTCGGTGTCATTACTATCTACACATTCGTCCAAGTAATATATCAAAAGGGTAAGAAAATTATGTTTCAGTAACAAAAATTTTCTTTCAGATATGCAAAGCTTCAATATCTTATGCTACAATCGTCTACACAGTTTTCATGTGATTTACCACAAGGAATAATTTGAAGTATGATAGCAGTTTTATGTACCTCATGCAATAAATCGGTGGATAATAAAGATTATTTGACTAGTGAGATAAATTCTTAAGACTTTAATTTAAAATCCTCAAAATTTCGGAGCTGAAGATGTTTAATAGAAATTCAGATAGATAATTAAAAACGTTAAAAACGTTTACGATGTCATTACGTCCAAGCATAAAAAATTAAAACTAAATTGCATTTAATTTTCATATATTATAATTTGTCCCACTAAGTATTATATATTAAATTATTTATAAGGGAAATTTTTCACTCGTCAAATCACATTTCTATCCATGAAATTTTCTTCTTTTAGTGTTGTTGAGACATCATGGAGAAATTGACTAAATATCATCGCGGATTAAAATTTATTTTCTGGATATTTTTCAATGGATATTGTTTGGACTTTTTGCCAAATTCAAAGTGGAAATATCTCAATATGACGAAGTTGTTTGTTTTTCCAATTCTAATGGCCTTTGGAATGTTTTGTTCAGTTTGGCACTTATTCGTCCAAATGAAAGACATCTTCAATATTATTGACTTCACATTTACAATAATTTTTATAACTGGATATTATCAAACAATTATGATGCATTTCACACTTCACGTGATTCACAAGAAGAATATTGAAAGAATACTGTATGATTTTGATTTAGTAATGAATTCTGAAGATTATATTATTTCTGACTTAAGGAAGAAATATTATTTGAAAAATGCAGGGATCGCCTTCTGGTTTGGCAGGTATAAGATTTGGGAAGAAGTGTTAAAACTTTTAAAGCAGTTGTATTTTTTTACAGCTCATTCCTCATAGCTATTAATATATCTGGAATCTTCATAACTATATTTGATATCTACCAATCGGAATACAACCTACCGATGTTCTTCTATATTCCCGGAATTTCGCAAGATATCATATTCTTCTATCCTGTGAATCTTTTCATTCAATACATAATGTATTTTAGTCTTTTGGATGTTGCCTTGGGATCAGATGTTATCCACATGGTAGCAATACTTTACTGCAGTGCTGAAGTACAAACTGTTACATCTTTGATTCCTCATCTGGATAATCAGAACAGACCATCAGCTGAAGAATCAGAAGAGCAAATCACTTTAAAGACCGTTTATGAAATCCATAAAGGGATTCTTGAAAAAGCCAATAAGTTAACGAAAGCTTTTTGACATTCTTACTTTCACAAACTGTTCACCATTGTGATCTATTTATGCACAGTATTCACAATTTTACAATCTGGGGTGGCACCAATTCACATCCCACTTCTTGGATGTGTGATGATGTTAAGCCAAATCTTCATCCTATGCTATTTTGGTCAGTTAATTCAAAATAGTTCTGAAGATATGCTTGATGCCCTTTACATGACAAAATGGTACGAGATGAGCGTGAAGAATCAGAAGGATTTTCTAATGCTGTTCAAAGTTTTTCAGCATCCAATACAGATTAATACATTTGGATTTGGCACCATTTCTATTTACACATTTGTTCAGGTTAGTTCTTTTTGAACAAATTTTAAAATATTTCTCGGACAAAATTAAAAATATATCTTGTATATATTTTAATTTGTTTTGCCTGTTTTCAGATCTGTAAAGCCGCAGCTTCTTATGCAGCTGTTCTGTATACACTTTACATTTAAAGGCAAATACATTATGAAATTTTAAAAATAACTGTATATTTTTAACTAGCACGTTTCTATCTTTAATAAAAAGGTCCTAAAAGTCTAAATTTAATGCAAGCACACGTACCCAATGTTTTTTGTATGACGACCTTAGTTCAAAGACACGTGGTGAAATCTTTTGAAAACACAACATATATATATATACGTATGTATTGTATGTATATCAAGAAAAACTTCGAAGTGTGTATCAACCAAAAAACAGGTTTCAAACTAACAATTTTAGTCCATAAATTCTTGAGATATATGAGTTCAAAAATTTGCTAGAAATCCTTTTCTAAAATTGCATGTGTACCCCTAAATCTTATTAAAAGTGACCAATATTCCACCTACTTCCAACTATAATCATACTTGAAGATATACTTTGATAACATAGTATTATAGTCTTAGAACTCAAAAATTTCTGAAAAATAGCAATATGATACTTTTTCTTTTATTTTTGATATTCTTTTAATATGAAAAATAAATATTTCTTATTTTAGCACTGAATTTGGTTTTTTATTTAAAAATTCGCTTTAAAATTTAACATGTTTGTAGCTGGTATCAAGACGAATTATCAAGAAAAATTGTTTTGATAATTACAATATTGAGTTGAAAATTTTCATTTATTTCTTTCTGATTTGAGTGAAAAGTTCAAAAGCACAATAACCTAATGTGAGTGTAAAATTCACTTATTAAAGATTTACAACAAAAAATTCTTATAAAAATCTCCCAAATGAGTACCAAGTCCACAAGTGTCTGATAAAGGGTGAGCAAAGGAAATCAGCCTTTCTTTCGGAATGTTGTCGTTGGCCCAATATCACAGTGAGCTTCAGAGAATAATATCTTTCTTTTTCGCTTTCTGGACTCTGGATTTCCTACCTCAGATTAAGTGGAAATTTTTGAATGTGCTAAAACGCTCGATATATCCAATTTGTGCAGCATATGGCAGTTTCTGTTCAACATGGCATTTCTTCTTTCAATTGGATGATTATGATGATTTAATTGACTTATCATTTACCATCGTCTTCATGTTTGCATTCTATCAGTGCGATATGATTTACTTATCAATTCACGTTATCAACAAAAATGATATTTTGAAAATATTTGCATATTTCGATAAGATGATCAATTCTCAGCACGACTATTTGATTTCTGACATAAGAAAGAAACATTATCTGCAGAACACAAGGAAAGCCCTCATCTTCTCCAAGTAAGGCATAATTAATAGTGAAATATATACATATCTTCAATTTATAAAATGTATATTTAAATTTTTTTCAGAGTATTTTTGGGTAGTATTACAATATCCGGAGTAATTATCACAGTTTATGATATATATCACGCCAAGTATCATACGCCACTTTTCTTTTATTTTCCTGGAATTCCTATTGAAAGTGTATTTTTCTATCCGTGTAACATTATACCTCAAGTGATTTTATATTTTTTATCTTTGGAGATTATCATGTGGTCCGACGCTATAATCATGATCACGATAATGTACTGCGATGCTGAATTGAGAAGCATCATAGAACTGATTACACGCATTGATAACGAAGAAATTGCTATGAAGAAAGCACGAAAGATATTGAGAACTATTTATGAAGTTCATCTGGCTGTTTCTGAAAAAGCTTCCCAACTAACCAATTCATTTTGGCATATTTACTTTCATAAGCTTTTCACAATAACCCTTTATCTCTGCTCCGTACTGTTTGTTTTTCAATCAATTAATGCGACTGTTGTCGTTCCTTTGGTAGCTTGCTATTTAATGGTTTCCCAAGCATTCATCCTCTGTTACTTTGGACAGATAATTAGAAACAGTTCTGAAGATATGTCTGATGCTCTTTACATGACAAAATGGTACGAGATGAGCGTAAAGGATCAGAAAGATCTGCTGATGCTTATGATAAGATTCTATCATCCAATAAAAGTTGAAACTTTCGGCTTCGGAGTCATCTCAATTTACACGTTTGTTCAGGTAAGTTGAGAAATATTTTAGAGAAATTCGAGAAATTGAATATCATGTTATTTCAGCTCTTCAAGGCTTCAGTTTCTTATGCTACAATTCTTTACACAGTTTTTAATTAGTGCTAAAGATGATGGACTACATTCACCAATGATTTTTATTGCTTGGTTTTGGATCTGGAGCTCAGAGAATTTTGTTTTGCAAACTCACTGTAAATCATGTAACCTCAATATGATTTAATAAAAATTGATTCACAAACAAAGGACTTTTTATTTATATTTTATTTAATAAATAAAACACAATATTTCAGAACATAGGATTTTTTTCAAATAATACTAATTTATTTAAAATTTGCAAATTTTTGGAAGCTTTCTGGTTTGTATATCTGTATAGGATAGTCGAATGTTTTATGTCGGAATCAAATTGGTGTTTTGGGATCAGGCCTCTTGTGGAAATAACAGGTCTCATTCTTCCCATAAATAATTTATCAAATGACTTTGAAAAGCTTACACGTGGAATCTTAAAGTATGTAGAACATAAATAAAAGAAAAACTTTAAATAAGTTTTAGACCAATAATTTTAGTCTATAAATTCTTTAAACTTATTTAAAATTTTGCTTCAAATACTCTCTAAAATTGCATGTATACCCCTATATATCTTATTAGAGGTGACCAATATTCCACCTACCGTCCAACGAATATAAAGTACTTGAAGAAATATTTTGATAACATATTATTTTCTAAAGTTTGAACAGACCATGAATTATTACATTCCTTGTTAGTGTTAGAATTCAAAAATTTCTAGAAAACAAACCGAATAACCCAAGTGTTTGAAATAAGCAATGAATTTCGTTTTATATTTGCCTGAAAATTTATTTTGTAAGTTGCAAGTTTTCCATTATTTCTTTCTGATTTGAGTGAAAAGTTTAGAACCACAAAAACCTGATGTTATTTGGAAATTCACTCACTAAACATTTATAACAAAAAAAAGTCTTATAAAAATCTCTCAAAGGGATATCAAGTCCAGAAGTTTACCATATATTTCAGAATGTTGTCGTTGACCCAATATCACAGTGAACTTCAGAGAATAATATCTTTCTTCTTCACTTTCTGGTCCTTGGACTTTCTTCCTCAGTTTAAGTGGAAGTTTTTGAATGTGCTAAAACGATCAGTATTTCCAATTTGTGCGACGTATTGCAGTTTCTGTTCAACATGGCATTTCTTCTTTCAAATGGATGATTATAATG
>CAKKOB020002923.1:0-10693 GCA_918844115.2 Phlebotomus perniciosus
AAAAGAAGTTATAAAGTGTTATACGATGATCTTGAATTTAACGATCAGTGGCCCAAAGCACTTTTGATAAAAATGATAAAATAAAAAATGTGGAGCTACCTTGGAAATTTGGTCGGAAGATGAAGGTAAAGGGCAAATCAAGATTACCTTGAAATCGAATCAAAGAAATTATAAGAGAAATTACCTTCAATTACTCTTTCTCGTCTTTTTATGAACTGCACTTGAGAATTAAAATTTCAATCATTTTTTTTTTCCTTTTTTCATAAGAACTCTGGTAAATTCCACTCAAAAGGGAATTACAACTGACTTGAAATTGATATGAAATCCTATTTATACTTACTTTGTTGCATTATTCGTCTCATGTCGAGAATAAAGTAGGTAATACATCCCATTCAATAGAAGAGCTTTTCTCAGCAATCAATCATCAAGACTACACGCAATTTTCGCACCTTTATGGTTTCTTTTGCAATTTGTAATTTCATTCACATTATTCCAGATTGATATTTACGTTGGATGGAAAGTGACTCAATCAATAATTGCAATTACGCAATTGCGATGAAACTGTCCAAAAAGACTATATTCCTTCGAGAAACTGGTTGTAAAAACGATTTTTAGGTCAATTTCTCTCCACGCAAAGAGCTCAACAAAATAAAGATCACATACAGTTTATTTATTTATCAAAAATTTTTATCTTATGTAACAAAAGAATGCCATTACAAAATGTTTTACATATATCTAAAAGTGGATCTGCAGATCTAAAAATAACAAAACTTAATATTATCAACAAAATTTGCATGAATGAAAGTTTTTCTTCACAAGACTAGATCATCCATTATTCATACAAGATCACATGAGAGTTTCGATTAAACGCTTATATTGGCATCTACTTGAGTGACACCTTCGAGCTCAATTGCATCAATTTCTGCGAACTGAAGGGGCATTGTGGCCAGAGTTGGGAGCATCCGATGGTGCCGGACAGGGAGTCGCCGGATCGCAAGAGTTGGCCCATGTGAGCGGCAAAGTGCCATCGAGTTGGGGCTACGGCCATGGCCAGGGTGAGAGTTGTGGATCTGCAAAGTGAGGAAATTATAGATGTTAAATTAAAAGAATTGAGAGCATTGTGAGTGCGGCACTGGCCAAAGAAAGTCACCATGGAGTTGTTGGTGGAAATAACTCACATAATGTACACTTCCGAGGGTACATAGAGACGTAATCTCCACCTTTTATTACACAAAACACTGCTCGCATATTATGTGATCATACGACGTGGAGACTCGCAGTGAAAGTGATTATGTTACTTTGAGCAGTAAAGACAGTGTCATAAATAACACTTCCATGGGTTATTTCTTGGGCATCGCGCGAGGAATTATTTTTCTTACTTTATCAGAGTGAGTAGATCTCGTTCTCTATCACTCAAATTGTAACTCGGTCGAGCTGCCATCTCGCACAGCATCTTGGGCAGGCAGGATTCCCTAAGTGTCTGGGTGAGTTTTCTCTTAGAGATCTGATACGTCGTGGTCGTATGACTCTGCTCGGGAGAACTGTCGAGGATGTTGAGAGCTGTTCCTGCGGAAGACCGAACAGTGTCATGAGAAACTGCATTTACAAAAGCGAGGAAGTGGCTCTAAAGCTCATGGGAGATGAAAAACCAGTCTCTCAGATTCACTCCATAATGCGAGGTAACTGACATTCACGGAGGTCAGTCTCGGCAACGCAAATCCATCTTTCTGCTTGTGCATTGAATGTATCAATGCAAAGTATCGTGAGACGAAAAGTGCAATTAACTTGGGAAAATCGCGCAGTGCACGGAGTTATAAAAATAGAAAAAGAAATCAAGAGGTAAAAATCACCGACTTTAAAGCGACCAACCTTGGCTTTTACCAACTCCAAGAAGTCTTTCTAAAAAAAAGAGCTTATACAATCAATAAACTATATCAGATGCCAATTCTTCTCTCTATCTTCAATATTTATTCGCCAGCATTTGACCAAAAGCTGCCGAACGAGTTGAGCCTCGAAATAACGCGGAATTGAGAGACTTAAACTGATGACTTGACATTGAATATTATGCGCAGACGATACCAATTAAAAGAGTTTCTTAAGTTAGACACATTGTGAAAGATTTAATGAAAAAGTAAAACAATTGGCTGATTTAAGAATAAAGCAATTAAAGACACTCAACAGTCTCACAAGAATTCTCGTGGACTGAAATCTGAGAAAACTCTTTAATTGAGAATAATGTGAGATGTTGAGAAAAATGGTTTTTTAATACCCCCCCATCTCCGTGCTAGCAATTTTGATGGGGAAAATGGGCGGAAATTGAAAATTGTATACATTTTATAAAAGTGTTAAAATTGTTGCTAAACCAGGATCTAAGTGTCATGAGAATGTCTTTACCATCGACAATGTGCAAATCAGGATCCTCATCCCTCAGATTGGAGGGATTCCTCGGTGGAGCTCGATCACTTTTAACACTGCCATATCCCAGAAAATCTCCAAAAAGTATCACTGCAAATGCCATCAGCAGCATAATCCGAAATCTCCAGGCCGCTTCCATTGTCTTGTGCAATTCCAAATCACTATCTGCACTAAAATATCTGCACAATCCACCGTAAATGCATTGAAATTCTAAAGCAAAAGTCGATTGGCTATAATTCCAGAACGTGATCTATCGCCTAAACCCCACTATTTGAATATCGTGTGGCGGTGAATTGATGAAAATTAAAAGTAAACCTTCACTGTGTTGAATAGAGGCGATACACAGGTAAAGAATAAGTCACAGTCCTTGAGAAATTTTCTCAACACAAAGCCTGTATAGGTCAAGTATCTTCAGTCTTTTGTGGAAAATTTGTCTCTGAAATTCACTGTTCTTTTCAATGCGGCTTTCATGGAGAGTGAAAAGAGTATTTAGGGAGTCACGTCTATTATCCACCCCCGTTAAAACAATGTTAACTTTCGCGAGAGGTATTTTAAAGAAAAAAAAAAGATTACACAATGGCGAACAATTTTCGTGATCACAGAGAGAAACCACAAGACAAACGATCAATTGGAGTGCTCATGATCGACTGAAGGTGCACGAGAGACTCCACAGCGACTCACCTGTGGGGGGCTTTTTGGTGTTTCGCTCTCTGTTCACGTAGAGCAATACAAGCTCCAGCCAGCAGTTGTTTTGGTGCTTCTGAGGCGTCATCAATACAATAGCCATTCTCTATTTTTATAACTCAGCAAAAAATTTCCATATCGCCCCCACTTACTGGGGACAAGAATGCTCATTTTTTCTGCTCTGCATTCCCTGTGACAGGAGTATCATAATAAAATCATGATGTTTGTTAAACAAGCCATTGGTATGTTCATTTTTATTATGATGAAATTCTAACAAAGTCTCCCATCAGAGAAGCTCAAATTATTTTGCATAGAGTGTCGCTGGAGACAAAAATAGTCAAACAATTATTCAAACATCGTTCAAACTTTAAGACAATCGAGCATAAATCATTTCGCCAATTAATCTGTCTATTTTTGTCTAACACCTTTTTGTGGAAATTCATTAGAAATTTAACAGAACCATTCACCAAAGAGATACACTTCTCCATGTAAAACGTAGTACATCCATCACAAGCATGTTATTCACCCTTTCACATTAGGAAATCCGTGAAAAATAAACAACTGGCGCTATTCTATTGCCTATGTCTTCGTGGCTAAACACTCAAAATTGTGCTACATCATTAATTAACAAGTTCCCGAAAACGACACACACTTCATACATTGTTCAATGTTAAGTAGAACTACATACTTTCACACAAAGTCAAATGGTTATCGATGTAAATTACTCTTAGCTATTTAGCATGGAGTATCAATCACTTCAATGTCGAAAGAATTGAGAACAAATTTGACCCATCAAGATCACACTACAGCTTATGATTAAGTCTAATTGAAAGACAAATCGTAAAATTATCTGCTCATTATACCCAATGTTTGCACTAATGGTATGTTGAGCAATTTTGTGATTGAGCATGCATGAAATTAATACAATTTACCCATTCGAATAATTATTCCATTTCAATAATTTATTTAGGAGAAGTTTCAACACTAAATTTAAATATAACCGCCAGGGTCATTAAGAAAACATTACTTATCTGCCTCTTCGTCAAACTACTCAAACAAACTATGTATTATTCGTTTTATGTTGTTGACAAGTTTGAAATGGAATGACACCTCTTCTCCAAACCGCATGTCGCATTTCCAGATAGACAAGTTTGAAGCGGCAACAGGAAGTTGGAATAAAATAAAATTGTGCACAAACTTGTACAAGATTTCGGTGGTTACGTGCAATAACTCACATAAGCTGCACTTAATCGAAATGGACAAAGTCACTTAAATTGACATTATTGTGCATGAATTAGGATCATAAAGATGGTCTACTAAATGGAAGTGTGTCGTTCTGAGACAATACTATTTAATATAGCCCCGAAGGTGCTTTCCTCGGTCTCAAATTCATCACTCACCTCCGCCTTGGCGTTTATATTGCATAAATAAACGTTAAAGACACATGATAATAATGCAATAGTAGTAAATACATTCTGAACTGCGTCCAATTTAACTGGGAGAGAGACCATTTCTCCAAACAGCCCTCGGGGATTTCTCAACACCCTCCAGCAAGAGGACAAGTTGTTCAACTCCGTGTGGATCGTCCAATAAAATACATCATTATTCGCATACACAAATATTATATGCAATTCACTGTGATATGGAGACTTACTTGCAATAAATGCCTCTTCCATCATCATCACACCCACTTTTACTACCCTTTGTCATTTGCCTGCAAAATCATTGATCGCGGGATTTGCTCACATTATGTGCGTCAGAAAATAAGGGGATAATACGAAGTACAAAAATTTAAAATAGCTTAAAGAAGGTATGGGGAAGTGGGGCAGTTATATTCGTGGGGCAGTGTTGTTTTATGAGTTTTTCAAAAATATTTTCCCATCAAATTTTCCCAAGAAGTATAAAGGGCATTGTCCTTTATACATTGTGTTAGTCCATGAGAAAATTTCATCGGAAAATATTTAAGAAAAACAACACTGCCCCACGAACATAACTGCCCCACTTCCCCTATACATATTTACTTGTTTTAAGATTTCTTATCTTTCTTAGTATTCAACAACTAAAAGTACAGCAACATTTCGTTTGCGTAGCCCCTTGTATAATCCCAATGTAAAGCAATCCAACACAACGCAACGAGAATAGGCAATATGCAATATTCGCGAAAGGAGTTGAGGGTGTGGCAGGCAATCATCCATAAATGTTTGTCATGTTGAGAGGATGCTTTGGCCAAAGTTCATCTCATTCTTAATCGTTTTATCATCTCGAAATCACAAAGGGACATGGCATAAGCGGAAGTTTAATTTTTGATTGATTCTTCTCTGTGTCACCCGCTTGAGTTTCTGCGTGCTTCCTGTTGCGACACGGGAAACCGCCACATCTGCTTCACTGGGGATTCAATTGAATCCCGCGGATAAAATTCAATGTGACATATTCGCAGTTTTATATTCATCTTCTCTGCCACAGAGAGGCGCAGGAAAACCGCATAGTCCTCTAACACTGAATCTACATTGGGTGGAAGGGCAGGGGTTCGATTCCCCCTTTTTTTTGCAAATTTGAGTAATCGCGCTCATAACCCATTCAAGTGGGACGTATATTTTATTTGCTGTTAGCTACCTTCCCGTGATGGTTTGGGGGCTCTTGTATCTCGGCTGAAGGTTGTGGGTGGGCGGATACAATGTTGTTAGGCCAACGAGGGGATTTTCGAGTCAACCACCCTTTCAACCGTGTGGCACATACATCAAATTTGCTGTTCACATATGTTGACATGCGGTATGATTTTTCGATTAAAATAATTTATATGCGTGTCTCGCGGTATTGCACAAACAACCACACACTCTCTTATATTCACTCCAATACACAAAAAAATTGCGAAAAAATACGCAGAAGTGCATTTGAATTTTCGAGAGAAAATTGAAAAATTCACTTTTCTCAATGGCCTGTTTTGACAGCAGGAGGATATGGAAAAAAGGGATAAGAATGGGGTGAATTTTGATTTGTTTTCCCGCCACTTTCTTAAATATTCCCTTTATTCTCGGTGAAATTGAGTTTTTTTATTGTGGGATTTTTTTCATCATCTCCTCCGGTGAACCCTGATAAGACTCTCTGGAGACTTGAGATAGAATTATTTATGAAATGAAGAGTTGTATTTACGACTTTTTCCTGGGCGCTCTTCACTTTGATATAAAGTCACCGAGAAAGCCATTTGAAATATTTAACTCATTTGGGATGAGGAGACGCCCTCATCCCCTTGAAACCCCTTCTATCTTTTATGGCGAAAATGAAAATTAAAATTCACTTTTATGACCTCAAAAGTATATCTCGAGAAAGATGCTGCTCCACATTTGGTTAATTTTATACATTTATTTTTATATGAATGTCCCCGAGAATGAAAAACACCCCTTCCTTGATAAGCCATGTGTTGCCTTCTCGGGGAGGAATTTCAGTAAATTTAGCGATAATAAAAATATGAGCTCACTCCTGGGCGTCCAAAGCCGCCAGAAGCGTCAATACAGGACAAGGAATTTATAACATTGAAGGTGTGGCGAGATCTAAAATTATTGTGCACTTTTATGCCTTTTTAATTGCTCTCTGGAATATTATTTTAATTGAGGGAAAGGACAAAAAACAAGCACTGTAATTTATTTAGACAATCATTAAAGTTCTCTGCAGTTTTGCGAATTTTTTAAGAGTGAAACAAACTCTTATTTTCTCAGTATGAGCAAAGAGAGGGAAGAAACCGGCTAAGCCATAAAGTTGCATTGAAAGAAAATTGTTGCGAAGGGTTCATGCTCCAATATAAAATGACTTGAATTAAGATATTGCAGCAAGTTTATAGTTCTTCGTGTATACTGGAGAGTGCTAAAATATTGATTGTCGCATTGTATGTGACAGTAATGCAATCAAAAGTGCTGTAAATGTTGTATTCTGGGCTATAATAAAAATATTTACTCGAATGTTGAATGTGTGACGGAATCGAAAATCCCCAATATAGAATGGTCTCCATGCATGATTTTCAGGGTAATGTAATTCACACCAATTGCTCATCTTGAGTATTCCTGTGAAATTCAGAGACTATCCCGACAGTCTGGAATTAATAAATTCGTATGAAAATTTATAGCTTCATATTTACACTGTTCTGTCGCCACAGGCATTTGCCAATCTGCATGGAACTCTCCTATACCTATGTTATGGACGATAAAACAAGCTTCCTACTCAATTACACTGTTATAAATTAAGGTGAGGAAGCCATTGAATAAAATAAGTTATAAAGAGAAACTCAATGAAGTTTTAACCCTCATTTCTAGTAGTGTATCCCACCTCATATGGTCAATTTGCAAATTTTACGACACCCAGCAACACATATCGAAGTTGACAGTCCTCCCAAACATATTAAATTGAAGCCATTTGGGTTGACTTCAGAAGCAGCTATGAAGCACATCGGATAGTTTCAATACCCCCCCCCCTTAAGTTAAGGGTTTTGCAGAAGATGCCTAGAATATTTGAGACGCATGCACTTGACGACAAGAACACATGTTACTGTCACACATTCGGATTAGAAGATATCGCCACTGATTCCGACAATTCTGGACATCCTGGAGAGGACATAAAAAGCGTGTATGTATAGCTCATTCCTCCCTCGTGGCAGATGCACGTGGATGGAAATCAATGGAGGTTGCAAATCAACATTGAGAAGGAGGTAAATAACACTTCATGATTAACATTGTGTCATCGGCTTTATGATGTCTGGATGACAACAGTAAAACATAAAAACATTAACCAGAAAGCAATTAAGCATGCCATCGGGAAGTGTGATATGAATACTTAATGTCCCTCCCGGCATTTTCTTCCTCCTGACTAAACACATAATGGCAAAAATTTCCAATCGTAAAGTTTGGCGATCAAATCAAAATTCAGAATCCCACCCAAAAGGCGAAGAGGCAAGAGAAAAAGTATCCCAAACAGAAACTGTAAGGTGGTAAATTTTAATTAAACTTTGTCTTATGACAAACATCATTTTATTATTACAAAGTGTTGAAATTTTCATTATGATTCAGCATGCGACAAGTAATTTCTATTAAACCATTAACTCAAGCAGCAATTACCATATTTTAATGTATGTTTATGTGAATTGGGATACATATTACACTGGCCCCACGGGAGAGCTTACCAGGGGTATTTTATTGAGAGCATAAGTACAACCCTTCTTGATGTAACACCCACTCCCACTTTAATTGTAATTGCTCGAATATCTGAATAGATTGTCTTCTTATTTATGTTGCATTTCTGCATGTAACTAAAAGTCATTTCAACATGATTTCCGACACTTTCAAAATCCAACAAAAACGTTTCAGTTTAGAGTTAGAAAAAGAATTTTCACTCAGAGACCTCATTCGCCGACAAAGCTGCCTCCCTACAAACAATTTTCATTCGAAATACAATTGCCAAATAGAATTTCTAAGGAAGAATGTAACATTGGCATATATTTTCTCATGTGAGAATATTTGAAGACTCTTTGTATGCAAGTATTCTAATCAAAGCATTTTATTTCGCTATTTTATCACTTGTCAAAAAAATTTCAATATCGCAACCCCTCGTGTTGAAATTTTTCCCGGCATTTCTGGGAGTGTTCGCGAATAGAAGTCTTTCCCTTCCCGATGAACAACACACATATAAGTTTAATAGAGAACAATAAAAACTTCAATCCATTTATTTGCTTGAAATACATTTTATAGTCCTAAATACTATTGCCCATGAAGAAAGCTAATCAAAACTCACCCTTTTGCGTGCTCTCTCTCTCTCGAGTAGCTTCCAATGTCGTAAAAGTAATGATTTATACGTCACTTTGACTCTCCTTGTAATGCGTATACATTTAAATTTTTTTATATCCTCTAACTCACCACACCTCTTATCCAAATTTTTTATTGTTATTTGATTTGGCAAGAAGAGTATTTTCTCATTTGATATCGAAAGCCAATAAGTGCATTCAATTTCACTCATTGTTTGATATTATGAGGAAATTCATGCCTCGAAAAGCATTCTTCAGGTTTTTTAACAGAAATTTCTCAGCATTTCTAATCACGGGAATCCATCGATGAAATAAAACACCGTATGAGTCATTCATATGATTCTCAACAATCTTGTCGAAAATGAAGACATTGTTGCAGTGAAGGATTCAATAACCTTTCCATCCACTTAATGGCCATTCTTTTAATAACTTTAGTCGTTACTGTGGCACGCATTGTGGTAAAAATTATTACCAAGAGGGCCGATATCACACCCGAAGATGCCAAATATGTATCTCTATATTGAGATATCAAACTCGGGTGTTTTATAGACCATAAAAATTGTCACTGAAGTTATTTGTTCTTGCAATTTTGTTGACATATTTCTATAAGCCATACCGCCATAATTTCACACGAATCTTTCATTACCAATCATAAGAAAAATGGAGGAAATGAGTCATTTATCCCCTCATGGAAGCTCCAATTTGAGAAATAATGGCAATATTTTTCGTATAAGGAGCATCAGGACATTCAGGATAGATTAAAATTGTCAAGGGGAGTTTATAGTTTTATGGAGAGACGATTTATAAATTACCTCCTCTGGGTGGACACAGCATAAACTCAATGGATTTACATCTTCCAGACTGTAATATTAAATTCACACGCCAAGCATTTCCATGAATGAAGACAGCTCAATGGAGCTTTTAGCCAGAATTTCCAATATTTGAGGAATTACCATGAAACACCCTCTGTCTCGCCATACATTCCCATGCACATATTGAGATTCCAAATTAAATCGTTTGCCATTCAAATTCAAATGAACACTCACATAAATCGCTAGCGAAGGAGTTTGGAGAGTTCTCCACATTTTAGATAATAATTTCTAGCGCTATTTATGAATAGAATGTAAACAATATGTTGTCTATAGTGGCAGAGAAATTCAATATAGTCAAAATCCATTAGTCCTTTCGCCCAGGAGTTGAGTATGGATGGGAATTAGCAAACCACATTTCAATTTATCACATGTGAATGCTAGTCGACAAATCCATTGTTGCAAATTATAATGTTACTCAATACAAATGATACACTTTCTTGCAATTCGTGGGGGGGCTAAACCACATACATCTTAGCAGACTTTCATCAAGATCCAATAACTTAATTAAGCCAGCGACATGATAATTGAACTATAATCAATTTTGTCCCATATCTAAATGTCAATTTCCTTAACTTTGAAAAGCTCCATTTCTGCAAAAGATGTTGAAGACAAATTACTTAGTATCTACCCTCAAAGAATCGAAAGAATCTCATCTGAGATGAACAAAAGAGTGAACAAAAAACCCTCGAAAATATTTCAACGCGACATTTTTATCCTCTTGAGGACTTTTTTTCTGCGAGCCACCCTCTTGTTTTGCGTGTGACTAAGATGATTGCGTGAAGAAGTTCTCTGACAAGAATTGTCTGATGGTGTATCGGATTAGGGCTGGAATTAATTTGAACACCCCCACCAAGATGCCTCAATAAACACTTACAAAAAAGGATCTTTGTGCATCTTCGCAATCTCTGACTCTAATTACATCCTTCACGGGGCACGA
>CAKKOB020002924.1:0-10689 GCA_918844115.2 Phlebotomus perniciosus
CAGACAGACAGACAGACAGACAAACATTTTGGAGATGGGTATTTTCGGACTCCTGGAGTCACGTCCGGTCGAGATTTAATGGTTTGGGGGTGATCAGGCCAATTCAGATATGCACACTTGGCTTTATGTATTAGGATATTATTATCTCGTAAATATACCTATGTAGAAATAGAGACAAAGTGAAAATAACATGCAAAGTCCTGGAATTCATTTTAATACACTGATGCCATACAAGAATTCCATCCTTCATTAGCGGTGATGAGAGAGAAAATCCTTGAGATGCAAAGGCAAATAATAAGTTATACGAAAATACTTCCATGAAAACTTTTCTTACACTCTCTTCGTCGCACTTGAGATAATTTTATGTAAAATCTAATGAAATTTCAGAGAGTGTACTTTGAAGACGTCAAACTAATTTATATGTTTAAAGATTTAACTATTCTGCCTGAATTTTGTTAAAATCTTACCTGGGAAGAAATTACATGGTGTTTTTCCTCGAAGTCTATTACGAGGGCGTGTATGCTTTTGAAATTTTCATTTCGTTTTCTTGTGGGATTTTTTTGTCAAGGAAAACGAAAGGAAAATTTTAAAGAAAATTCCCTTCTCAGAAATTTAATTAGTGAAAATTTTGAGCAGATCGGATTGGTGGGATTTGGTGACTCGAGAGGAATGAGGTGGGTTGAGCAGGAGGTTTAAGAAGCGAAAGGGATGTCTTAAGAAGACAATCCATGAATATGGAGTTTTTGGTAAATTTAGTTAAAATATTTTCTCTTCTTGTGAACTTTTTAATCGAATCTCCTTTTGCGCGAATTCCTCCCCATACCATTGACTCTCAAGAGGAAAGAATTTTCCTTGCTCTCTCGAAGAATTTTCTTCATCTGGTTATCAGTCTCTGGTTTATGGTGGCCCCCTTCGTGTGCCAACCCCTATATACACAGTCTCAGGGGTTGAGGGTTTGAGAACGAAGAAGAAGAAGAAAAACAGTTTTGTGAAAAGAAGAAGTTTTGCAATCAAATCACGCGCAAAATATGAAAATAATCGTAATAGAAAATAATAGTAATAAAAAGAATAGAGAGCGGAAATGTTTCATGTAAGCGAGATGGGAGAGCATATTCCAAAGTTAAATTGTACTACGCGCCGTTTTAATATGTGGAGCACAATTTATTGCAACTGAGTCTTGATATGAGACTTGTGTATTAAATGTAAAAGGCAGACACGATGCCATTCTCCATGTCTTCTACACACTTTGCTCACGGTTTTCTGTGCAAATGGAAATTCCAAAGATTTTCCTCCTGATTTGCGACACGGCAAAATTGTTCGCGTTTTCTCATTAAACTCTGTGTGTGTATTTGCACCCAGAGCACAGAACTTTCGCCTCCACCATCTTTTCAACCCCGGGTGGAAGAAGAAACTTCTCGACCGTTTTGTTTCCATACCGTGAAACGCCTTCGCACTAAACGCGAATGGGAATGAGATTCAATTATTCACAATTGTGTTATAATAACGAAGCGAGAATCATCCGCTCTCTCGCAGAAAATTGCTCACAAATTCACATCAAACCGCCACAACATTATCACGGGTGGTTTATGTTAATCCTAATGTTTCTCACGAGATTTCCCGCCTTTTGACTTCTCCTTTCCCCCAGACCCACCAGAGAATTGTCATAATTATTTGATAAAGTCACCCATTAAGACTTTTGCACTCTATATCCTAAATTCGTGCTCGCTCAGACAGGTGAGGAGGGTGCAAAAGTAGATTTTGATGAAAGCTTATCCATGAGGAGCTTTCCACAACCGAAAGAGATGTGCAAAAGTTTTCCAATAGTCCACTTACATCAAGTGATTTTAATTATATATGTGGGAAAAAGTGATTAATCCTCTTCAATATATTTCATCCATACAGAGATGTTTTTATAAGATCCATTAAAACTTTTGATGTTCTTCTCTGATTTCTTTTCGTAAGAAAAAAATTCCAAGAAAGCTCTTGAAAAAGTTCAACTTAGTTTATTTTATACAAGTCAAATAAAATTAACAAATTACCAGCTTCAGCCACTACTAATTAAAAGGAGCTGCCCGATTTAGCTTTAACTCTATGAGAGCATCTTTTTGCTTTTAAGCTTATATACTTGATTTTCTGAGAATTTCCCCTTTTATACTGTTTACTCACCTCTGCACTGAAGAAACACGTCCTTTTACCATGATTGTCTGTTTGCTCAAGCTCAAAATTATACCGTGGGTGTTGTCTGATGACATTTTCTCCATTTTTAATTTTCATTTTCACCCCATTATCTCGGCAAATATGCATATTGCTGTAGGAAAACTTTAATGCCACGTACCGTGAAATTTAAAATTATAAACACTCGCTGTCATATTTATGGGTACACCACAAAAGTGATTCACTGGGGTTAATAAAAGTTCTTTGGGAATAAATTGCTCATTTCGGATAAAATTCACCGCCAATTAATGTGAATCATTAGGGAAATTTTGCATTAAATGTGCAAACGTGAGACCACAGAAAGTCAAATTACCTTTGTCAAGCACATTTAGCAACAAAATAACTATATTTGCAAAATTATGCGGTTATCATAAATTATTAAACTTTATTTTATAGTGTTTTTCATTCAAAATTATGTATTTAAAATCAGTTTTAAAAAAATATCATTGCCATTTTGTATGAGAGCTTTTTAGTTAAAGCTCTGTCGCAGGATGGAAAGCCTGATGGGGGTATTTTGTTGGGAATTTGTGTAAATTGGCGTCTCGTTATGTTGAAAATGATTCCGTTGGGGTACATTAATTTTTAACAATAATCTCCTCCACTAGGAAGGTACTAATCGCATAATCTCGAGTGTATTTCCGACAGGACGGCTTATTATTTTGGCTCCAGGATGAGGTGTCACGGTGTCATCTTCATATCATGGCATGGAGTGTGTGAAAGTCTTTGGGATTCATGCCTTCACACTGTGTGCTTCTGAAGCGGAAGCGACACCATCATAACAAATGAGTAGAGAGAATATCTATGTATATGGGGGCGACGATAGTTATCACAAGTTAAAAGCTGTCGGAATCGTTGTGTGACTGTGACACTTGTGCTTGAAATGTATTCTTAGAGTTTTAGAGGCTTTTGCACCAGTCGTCCTGGGTACTTGTGCAACTATAAAATGTAAAGCGGATGGCTCTAAACACTCAAATGGTTTATCATCACGCAAACATTTAAAGTAGATTTGTCGACAAGTATTTCATTTCCTTCATTCTCTGCTTTTTTTTACCCTGTTTTTCACCCCCTTTACACCATTCGTTAGGAAAATGTAGTTGCAAATACACAGGGAATGGGGGTTGAAATCCTGACACACTCACACGATAAATCTTCCCTCCGGGGGTTAATGTAGAAAATGCAATAGGTATAAATTGAGTGCAATAAAATTAAATTAATTGGTGGAATTTGCGGTGGATGGAGGAGTCAGACGAGGGCAAAGTATCTTAGATATGGAAAAGATTGCTAGTGAACGCGGTTTTCCATTTGGATACCCTTCTAATTGAATTTCCTGGGCGAGGTTTATCGTCGGTGGTGGTGGAATCACCTCAATTCCGAAATGCAGTACTGCGCTGGAACTTCCAATATGCTTGGGTTTGCGTGGAAATTTCGTTTATATGTTAAATTTATGCAATTCAACCAAATTCAGACGTCAGGAGCAGCACTAACTTCGCCAAGCACATAGTTACAGGGAATTTTATTCAACTTTCATGTTTTTCTGCATCTCCTCTCAATTGAATTGATTTGCCTGATTGAGTGGGTTTTATTGATATGTGCTGAGCAAGAAGAAAGCACTTTCTTAGATAGATAATCTATAAAGAATTTGTCAAATTATCCGTGAAAATGTGGAAGACAGTCATTTATTTTATTATTGAAGTTTTTTGTGAAAATTTTATTTGATAAAATTTAGGTTTATCACTTTAGCTAACGCCACAAGATCATTTATGAATTTTTAAAAGATTTTTTTGCCAATAGATTTAACATTAAAGAAAAAGTTAATTTGAGGGGATTTTTCTGTCTTAAAGTTTGCTTGAAAAGCTCATCATTATAAGTTTTTTAAATAAAATCTTATATTAAACGAACTATTTTCTTGCAAGTTGTCACTGAGGGTGCTTCTACATATTGTTTAAGGACATGAAGCAAAAGCCTTCAAAGTGTAAGCTTTTATGATGTGTACTGATATGAGGATGTGGTTTTTGTTTATGATACAAAAGCTGAAGTTCTATCATATATTACCTCCCTGGGAGTAGAAGCAAAGTTGATTTTCCTTTTGGCCAAACAACAGAAACAGCAAATCAACCATTTTACAGTTGTATACCGCTATCATGTGGATTGTGCAATATACTCCTGAGACGCTGTGGGAGAGTTTCTGTGACTTCCTACTGGTAAGCCTTCAGGCTCATTGTGCAGTCTCACCACCAATATTCCCCCACCAAACATTTTCCTCCCCAACATATAGTCAACAATTCAACCGAAGAAGCACTTAGTGGTCGCCCTGAAAGTTGCCTGCATGATCTAATTGTTGAGACGTTGGCGATTTTCCGGCAATTGTCTGTGGAATTCATAAATTTCCCACAAAACCCCACCGACATCGTCAGCCCCCAGAGGCTTTCCTTGCGAAATTCCCCTCAACATTCCCTCCCATGCAGTGAGTGTGTAAACATCAAAAGTCCATTAGAATTGAGAATAAATCAAATGCTCGGAGATTTCCAACTCAGTGAACATCATACACAAAAGTTGGATTGCTACCAGCCCATGAAAAGCTCCTTGAGGAGATTTCCCATTCCGCTTGCATCCATCACGACTCGGTTACTGTTCAAAATCGGGTGATTTCCGCCAAAAGGAGTTTTCTGTGGAAAACGGTGAGCACTGGGAAGATGATTTTCAGTGAATCTACTATACATGAAAGAACAGCGCAGAAATGGGAAAAAAGGCTCTCACAAAAATTGCAACTCCACTTTTCTGGTGGGTATAAAGTCCCCCTGATGATGGTAATGTGATTATGCAATTTGCTTGTTGGCGCCTTTCGTGGGCACTCTCAGCTCATTTTCATCAAGTAGAGCGGAACATCTTCTGCTAACTGCAAAAGACACCATTACTTAAAGCTCTATTCGCGTGGAGCTTTCACCAGTATTTGTCTCAATTACACTGCGACGCTGAAACTCCTCTCGTGAATTTAATGGCTCAGAGGAAGATTCGTGAAATGAAGTGATGTTTATGTGGCAATAATGACGTGTAAAAAGTGCGTTCTTCATCCCCACAGCCATGGAAGATCCACGGGCTGAAGAGGATGAGGAGGGTTTGCGTCTCCATGATAAGCGGATAGAGATGTTCTTACCAAGTAAACTTTATGTGCAAGTGAACGTGTTAGAGCTAATCTCTCTGATGTGCGTCAGACACTCCCTCAACCCCTTAAATGTTTCACATCTTCGTCGTTGAGCAAAACTTTTTCATTCCAACAACATGGATGGAAGAATAACTAGGCGGGTCGGAAAATCAGACACAGAGATAATTACATATCAATATTTGCTTACAACTCGCCACCCACGCACAGTGACTCAAGAGATTCGTTTGACAGGGTTCAGGGTGGACAAAAAGGGTATAAAGTCCCACATGGGAGAAAATGAAATTTATTTTCATCTTCCCAAACCATTTTGGTATTCTTTTCGACTGTTAGTGCTTAGGAAAAATTATTCACAGATCTTGTAATAAATTCAAAAATATTTTATAGAAAGAAATCAACAATAAAAGATGGAAAATTTTGCCAGAGAAAAATATTGAAAGATAATCTTTCAAACTGTAAACTCGGAAAATTTTACTGTGTTTTTTTTATGAGTGACGATCCTCTTCTCTTTCATAGCTCCCCTCAAAAATAATAAAGCTGCTCACCAATGAATCATCTTTACCATAAGGCAAGCCTTCACAATAAAGCCTCGTTGTAGATTTTCTTAGGAATCTCCAGAGAGAAAAGGGTAAAACTCTCCCAGTGTAATTTTCTTGCTGCGATGCGGTTTTTCCCGGACGCGTCGAAATTGGGCAAGTCTCTATTGGCAAAAAGTGATTTAAGCTTTTTAGTTTATGTGGCAAAAAGGGGTTTTTCATGTGGTGTTCCTTATCTGAAAGTCCCTACCAAACATATACTCTTGCGGGTGGAAAATTGGTGTGGTGCTCAAGCCGCTTGGAATCACATAACCCACTTCCGAGGGAAGACTTCATTCTTGTAATTGTTATAAATTACATCACGAGGCTAAATTCTCTCGCCCAACCCCAGAGTGGGTGAATAGATTGGTAAAACCACTAATATTTTATCCTCCAGAAAATCTCTTCTCCGTTCTACCAGCTCTTGTGTGGATGGGTAGGAGCAATATATGAAATATTCAATGAATCGTGTGCGCTCTTTAGAGCGAAACCGACAAACTTTAATCATAACTTTCACATGAGAGCAAATCCACTTGCACAACCATCATCACAATCCGACCCCATTGATTTGGATTTTATCACAAGCTCGCGAATAACATTCCATATCGAGTAGGATATCCCATCGATTTCATATTGGTGGCCGGTAGAAGAAGCAATTCCCATTTTGGTTTAGCAAATTTCTGCCAAATTGGATATACAACCAGACGAAGTGCTCAATATCGACAAAACTATAAATTTATTCAAGACTATTTGAAAATCTTTGTCTCTTCAATCTCCCCACCGCAATCGTGAGCAACAATGCTCAAGTGGATAGATTGCGGATGTCGAAGTCGATTATTGCATTTCTGTTTATTCAGCACAAACGTTCAATTTTCTTGTTGACAATCGCATTGGAAATTGAACCTCCGCACTCATATTTCCCGGCTCATTCGCCCATTTACCCAACTCAATTCCATGACACTGAAGTAGTTCTCTCCCACCCCATTGACTTTTCCTCAATGGCAAATGGAAATGTTTGATTAAGAGCGCGTCTGCTGAGAGGGATTCACTGAAGTGGAGAAGAAGAACAAAAAAAACTTCTCTTTTTTTGCATAGATTTGCAAGTCTCTAGTAAAAATTTCTGAATATTTATGCTTGTGTCGCCCTAAGAGTGAATAATGTCTCTCTAAATTGCATCAATCGGTTAACAATGTTTTTGATCAAAGAGATGTCTTCCTTCAGAAACATACATAATTCCCTTTCTGCGACAGATGATTAAAAGTTGTCAAAGTTTTTGATTAAATTTAAAGCTTTTGATGCTGCAATTTTCTATGCATGAAACTTTCTGCAATTTGCAACTCCAATGAAGCTTCATGAGTTAAATTTGTACAGAATTTCAATCAAAATCACTGTTTAAAGATGCATAGGATGGCAAATGAAAATTTCATGCAAAGTTGAAAAGGAAACATTCAGTTAAAGAGTTGTGAAGCATTTAAAAGTGGTCATCTTGATGAAATCTCCCTAAGTGGTTTTCCATTCAACAAGGATTCTTCTATCGAGTGTTTGTATTCCAATCGAGATCATAAGATTATCCCGAAAGAGATGGACAGTGGGTGGGGAGGATCACATGAATGGGTGTTCGTCAAACTTTCTTGGGGAATTCAATAAATCGATTTGGGAAGAATTTTATTGCTCTCACAGAAAGAGTAATTCTTCAAGTGGGGAATTTTCTGGAAAATCAACTCTCTATATTCCTAATCTTTGATGTCAATATGTCAATGAAAAGTTTTGTGTATATATAGTTGTTGTCGTCGTGTCTCCTCTATTCACAATTTTGACCTATAGTTTAGATTTTCTCTCAATGTTATTATATGTATATTGTTTACCATTTTCTTCTCAATGAATTCCTTGTAGGTAGATGTATACCCAATCTTTCTCATATCAAAACAATATCATTATAAATTGAGTGAATTGAGTGGGTTAAGGATTGGAGTAAAGAGGAAAAGAGTGGTAAAATCTTTTTTTTTCTTACTCTCTAAACCTATTTATTCAATCATTTATTCATGGGAAATCATGGTGTAGCCTCCCAGGGCATATCACGAAAAGGAGTTCTTCTTGATTCGTTTTGTGCTATTGACACGGTGATGTGAGGCAGAATGCCACAAAAGACGGCAGTCTTGCGTGCGAGTACTGAATGGGTTAAAGGGAACACGAGACGCACATTTTCATGTACTGTTGACTGACACTTAATTCGTTTTCCTTTCCAAATGCCCCGATATTAGTGTCACGAAGCGTTACCAACTCATGATATTAGACCTTGTGTTGTGGGAAATGCTACTGCCATTTTCAATAATAACGCTTCATGAATAGTTCATATTTTTTGTAAGTTCATTTTGGTGTTGCATTACAGACTAATTTCTCTTCAATGGGGAGGAATTTGATCACAAGTGGTGCACTTTTGAATAGAAGTGCAAGAGAGTATTTTCAAGTGGAGTGTGAGCTTTTAATGATTTTAGTTCTGAGAAGTAAATTCGAGCAAAATTCAATAGAAGTTAAATAAAGTTAAATAAATTTCTGTAGAGCTGTTAGAGCTTCTTATGAAAATCAGATATATTCTCAAAAAATTTGGCGGTGAGCTTCTTTGAGATCTTTCTAAGTTTTTGATAACACTTTTAACCACAATATCTCCTCCTTGCATTCCATTGTGTATTCATGACGCAGAAAATTTTCGGAATTCAACAAGAAAATCTACGTCATACTTGTGACAAAGGGAAAAAGAAGTAAAAGTCGAAAAACCCAGTGAAATATTTGACTTGGAAGAGCTTGGGATAAAGTCCAGAAAGAAGTGAATTGTGTGCAAAAGTTGGAAAACTTGCAAACCCCTTTCAGCTATAATTTATTGTCTGTTTTCTGCAGCGTTTATTTCTCATAATTTAACACAATTTGTTATTTCAATTAATTCCTCAGACAGAGACAGAGTGGATAAAATGACGTGAAATAATTGATACGGACTTTTTTCCAACATCCCACACACGGTATTTAATTTAACCTCTTCGCTGCACAAAAGAGCTTTTTCACCTCTTAAGCAACAACTAGAAATGGCAGATATTGTATTTGGTTGAAAGAGGAGAGCTTTTTGAAGGTATTTCCAAGAATCTTAGCATGAAAAATTCACTCTAATGGATGCTTTTGTTTATTCTCGATTCTTTTTATAGTTCAGTACCAAGAAGTCAGTGTTAACGGTGGGTGTGACCAAGTTTCTCGCCATTTAGTTAGAGTTTTCATCAAGGTAAAAATGGGTGGATTTGCGGAGGTGGTAAACCTTGAGAGCACAAAGTTACTCCTCCTCAGCTTGAATGTTATATACCTTGAAAGTTGAATGTGAATGGGCAAGAGTTGAAGAATAAGAACGATCATTTGTGAAACAGCTAGAGCATCTTTTGGGTTGAATGAAAGAACAACTTTGCAAAATTACTCACATACACCTTCCCAACGTTCCCAACATTGCATTTAACTTATCCCATCTGTGAACTGCGGGAGCTTCGGAGCTTTCTGGAAAATATATATATATATCGCAGAGAATCTCTGCGTGGATGAAATCGCTTAGAACGTCTGCCTCTTTATTCGTGCAGAGAATTTTCTCCCCGCATATATGAGGCTTTTTGGCCGCCAAAAATGCTCGACTCGTGGCATTTTATGCCCAAGATGATCTGTTTTGAAGGGTACTCATGAGCTGGATTTCTTTTCCGGAGCACTTGCTCGTGCCTCTGAGATGCTGAATTTCTGTCATGAATGGGTGGGTGAAGGCTCCCCATAACTTATCCCCATTAACCCATTACACCATCCACAAGTGCACCGAACTCTGGACCCGGATATTATGTCTCACACACTTTTTTCTTGCCTCTCTTTGGCGTCATGCCCCATCCCATGAATATGGGGATAATTGTCTGGAGGGTGAAAATGTTCCCAGCTCAAGGACGTCGAGGGGGGAAAATGTTCCATTTTATTGGCATGAAATAATGTAAAGTGCTTGAAGCAATTTTCTGTTGGTTTTTCTCATGTGGTTATTTTCTATCTCCACCACCCACTGTTTCATTCTCTCTTCAATTCACCAGGAATATAAGCTCTAATGTTTATTTACTTGTTTCACTGACATTCTCTCATTCCACAAATTTCACGTCCGTATATAAGATCCTTTACCCGAAAAGAAGGAAAATGATATCCTCTGGTGCTGCATTTCTCTCCCTCATGAACTCCACTTCACCTCCTGATCCACAACTTTATGCATTTGGGGGTGAAACATGTAGGGAGCTATAGACAGAATGAAATTGCGATCTATGTCGTTCGTGTACGATGAGATTTTGTGGAGAAGAAATTGCTGGGTGATGTGTTTTATTCCTTTTCAACTGAATTTCTCAAAAGCTCTGACAAGGGGCTTATAAGGGTAATTTACTGATTGAAAATACTTGAACTTTAATGATTAAAATTAAAGGCAATTTTGTAGATTGTAGATTGATTTTTTCTTGCAAATGGCGCTGATATATATATCCAGACAATTGACTTTTCAGCCTTCGTTGTCTTGCACGCCTATTATATAAATATTATCTTTTTTTTATGCAAGTGCACAAGGAGATCAGCAAGACTTCCCACTTAAGCAGTGTCAAAGTCTATCGCCAAGAACATCCCACCAGAGCCGGTGGCAAAGTCTTTCAAGACTTCACACTTAAGCAGCGGAAAAGTCTTTCAAAGATCGTTCCTGTA